>JAVQJL010098781.1:0-11056 GCA_036024295.1 Nannoperca obscura
GTTATCTCTCTGGCAGATTTCTGGGGACTAAGTGGATGATGTTCCTGGCTTCGGGAATCTACGCACTCTTCGTCTCAACCAATTACTGGGAACGATACTACACCTTGGTGCCATCAGCCGTGGCTATCGGCGTGGCCATCGTGCCGCTCTGGGCCTCCTTGGGAAATTATATCACCAGGTGAGACACAGGATGTGGACGGGCGGGCGGGTGAAGAGGTTTAACAAGGGGCTGAAACTAGACCTTCATCATGTCACAGCACACAGAGCGTGCTGAAGACTTCGGTGGCTAATTGTTTCCTCAGATTGTTGCTTTTATGCTTGTTGTTCAGCTTCGCTAATGTAACTGTTTCTCACCTTACACTAAACCTAGCCATCTGTAATGCAATGCCTAAACATGTGACTTTATAACCCCCTTTATCCTAAAAACTAAACATTACTGCTAATTTTGACCATTTCTAATAACTGAATAATCTTTTTTAATAAGAAGAAAGTCACTAATTTCTCCACGTAACCAGTGAAGGTAGCCAAAAAGCTTTTTTGGTCACATGATCAACCAAGAAATGTTTGAATTGTGAGCAAGATATGTGAGTGAGACAATTTACAGTTGAAAAATGTGCTTGTCAGTGGTCTTTGTTGGACAAACTGCTGAACGTCATGGAGACATGGCCAGGTTAATTGCTGGGCCCCCATTAAGCCCCTGATCCTCCCACACACTCTCTCAAACACAGGGCCTCAGGACCTCCCTGACCGCCTCCATCAAGTCATGATGGATATCCTCAAACACACTTTTAATTCAGGGTTCGTACAAAGTCTTGAAAGTTTGGAAAATGCTTAATTTAAAACTTTTTTAAGGTCAGAAATATGCTTGAATTTGAATAGACTTCTTGAAAAAAATCTGGTGTTTCATAATCTACACAACCACCATCATGTAAACCAAACATCTTTTCATATTTTAAATTAAACGATCGCATCATAATATTTGTTTGTTGTCTTCTAGCATTGATAGCCTTTTTTGGGGGTTTAGGTACCTTGAAAGTGCTTGAAAAGTGCGTGCGTTTTACTCCTACAAAGCTGTACAAACGATATATCGGTTGTGCTCCGACACGTTTAAAATAGGCAAAACGAGGCTGTTAAGTAGCCACCATCTCTTTTAGTTAAACCACTGTTGCCTATTCAGGAAATGATACGTTAGAAACGTGAGTGAAACCATTCAGTTCAGCCTGTGGTGTACAGTTTCCACTTCCTCTGAAGGGGCACGAATTGTACTTGCTTTACTAACAATTCTTTTTTATTTAAGCTGTCATTTAAACAAGTAGTCTCACTGAGATTACGATGAGACAGACTATGTACAAGAATAAACATATATAGCATACGCATGGACAGACACACAGAAAGTTCCTGCACACGAGTTCGCAATTAGCTTAGTTAGGAAGTGGAACTTAAAACCGTCACGTGAAATGAGAGAATTTAGTTCCGGTCTGTGCTAACTTACTGTGTCAGTCAGTGAGGACCAAACTCTTTAAAAAAAAGCATCTTTAGCCGCTTCAAGTGTCTGTTTTCATGTGTTTTCAAGGGGAGCTGCAATAACAATAGCTGGTATTTTTGCAATCAATGCAAAGCTCAAAGAACAGTTTGCTAGGCACTTTGTTGAAATTCTGTGGCACTGTGCAGCGCTGTGGTTGTCAAGCTGAGCTCTTTTCTGTCAGCACATTTATTTATTTATTGTTGTTTTGTAAGGCATTATTTAAAAATTTTGGGACACCATGCTGCTCAGAAACACAATTCCCCCGGGCTTCTAATGTCTCAGAAAATGGAACTGCAGGGCACATGGTAAGACTCTCTTTTTGTAAATCAGGAATCCTCACACCTCTGCTATTTATAGAGCACCGCTTGAGGGAGCACATGTGGCCTGTGTGGCTCAGTATAAGCACCTCATACACAGAGGCAGGGGCTGGCCATGTGATTGTGTTGACATAACAGTAAATGCACAGGTGAACGCATTCACACCCACGCAGACCTCAGACGAACACACACCTAATTGTATGGGTGTGTATTTTTTTTCTTCAATGAATGCGTGTGCATTTGCTCTGGCGCTCGCATGCAGGATGGCGCAGCAGTACTACGAGTACGTCAACTACAAGGAAGAGCACGTGCAGGAGCAGAAGAAGCTTCCCAAGGGAGCGTGCCACAGCTACATCATCGTCTTCCATGCAGTCTTCAACATCATCTTCCATGTGAGTCTTCAGCCATCTATTGTTCACTGAAGCCTCGGTGAATTTAATGACGTGTGCGGTGCTTAACATCGGAAACTAAGTTTGTGCAGCTGCAGAAACAAATGAACAAAGTGTGTGTGTGTGTGTGTTCTGTCTCTTCCTCCTCAGCTGAGTTTTGTCTTCGCTGAGTTCCCCATGTGTTTCGTCCTCAACGGCTATCTGCAAAACAACGATCACATTCTTTGCAATGTGAAAGGCTGCGGTAAAGACACGTGTCACTTCCCCTCCACTGATGAATGATTACAAACAAATAAGAGCGGGACAATGATGGACAAGGATTCAGTCCACTCTGTCCCACGAGATACATAAAGCACATAGTTCTACTTCTCAACAAATACGTTAATTTGTTGAGTTAATATTTAAATTTTATTGTTAATTAAAATATTTTCTGCAGAGAGTTACATGGGTAGTTAATACCACTTCCGTGTTTTATCTGTTAGTTATCCATCCAGCTTTTACCATTAAGCCCATCATTGCCACTTTTAATGTTTTTCTATAAGCACAGATGTGTTAAACAACCTGTTGGTTGCTTTCTAATGGCTGCACCTTCCTCTTCCTCTGCCAGGAGCAAACATCAGCGGAGTGATCCCCGGCTTCAACACCACCGTGCTGAATCACCTGCCCAGCTCCATGCTGCTCATCCAGGTGGAGAGTGTCCTCATGGGCTTCGCCTTCCTCTCCATGATTATCGTAAGATCAAAAACAACACGCACGCACAGAATTCAGCGTGATGGAGTTGTTTCTTGTTTGTATTATTCTGATTGTCTTGTGTCTGCATTGCTCCACTCTGTTGTGAGTGAAAGGACTTTTACTAGCTGTTTCATTCAGTTGCATACACATTAAACCATGTAAATAAAAAACAAACAAATAAAAAAGAACAAATCTAAATTGCCCCAATTAACAGTAAAAGTATATTTTAAAATGTAAAGAAATAACAGGAAACACTTTAGCACTAGGGAGGAGTTACATTTAAAAGAATGAAAGTCAACGTTTGCAGTTTTAATAGCTTCTGGATTTATAGTGATGCAAATAAAAGTGTATTGTTAGATCTTTGTAAATACAGTAGAATTGGGCTTTTTACTTTTTGTCTTTTGTACGTTTTGTGCGTTTCCAAAATATATAACGTCAGTTTGACCGTAAAAAAGTAATTTCACTAAAGGGCAGTACTAAAAGAAGCAGACATCAGTCTCAGGGGATTTACCCAGTAGGACAAAATGCCCCAAAACTCCAAGGCACCAGGTTTACTGTGCGTCACCTGGTTTGTTCTGGTTTCGTAGATAGATTTGTTTGGGTGCTTGCACTACTAAAGTGCAATATCCACATGAAAAGAGCCTTTACATGCGTCCTGCTGTATCACCTGGTTTTGAGGCCCTGTCTCGAGGACAGTCCCTATTTAAAAAGAGTTTTAATATCTGTGCCTTGCTTATATATAACAGATGTTAGACCTGCATTAACCAAGTTTTAGCCGGCCTGTTGGCAGCACAACAAACTGCGAACGTATATACACTCGGTGTATGTGTGTGTTCACCTGTAACATCAAATGTAATGTTCAGATTTGAGAGAGATATTTCACTGTGTGTTTATCATTGAGGCTGTAGGACTGCATATATGGAGTGTTTCTAATGCTTTTTTGGGGGGGAGAAGATTAGAAAGTCATTGGATTTGGCAAGACAATAAAACACTCATTAATACAACCTAAACTTTATACAACACCTCAACTTTACACAGAGCAATTTGATCAATTGTTAATATAAAAGTATTGATTAAGAGCATATTTATACTGGGAAAAATTTGTGAATATGTTTGAGACACACAATTTTAATAAGATATTTGGTAACGATTGAGTAACAGCTGTATTTTCAAAGCAGTTCCAGTATAAAATTACCCTCCATTCATTTTCTAAACTTTTTAATCTGTTCAGGGTTTGAACCATAGAATATAAGGATGGTCGACACGACATCTGTCCAAAAGTGAAGCTAAAACATTGTGATCGCCCCCCGGTGGCTAGCTGCAGTAAAGGACATAACCCTCGCCACCCCATGAATGGTTCAGGCGGCTGGATGGGCGGGACCTCGATACGAGATCACTAGTGCGCAGGCTCTGGCTCCAAATGACGTCACGGGCGCAAGATGGCAGCTCCCTATTTCCGAGATGTTTTGGCTTCATTTTTGTACCGTGAGAGGAAACCGTCTTTATATACAGTCTATGTCTTCATCCTATCCCAGCATGCATTAGGAAACAGTATATCACAGTGGTACGAAAAACACAGAGAAACACACTAAGATCCACGCTTTGTAGAATTCTGCTTTCAGGAATTTAAGAGGGACGCAAAGGCCTTAAAGAATTCCTATCTCATTAGGTGCAGTTGGTTATTTTGTCCGACACTGAGCATCGAAAGAACTGCCTTGTTTTCCAGAGCAGAGCACGTACGAACCATAGTAATGATTCAAAATAAATTGCTGTCTGCTGCTTCCCACAGATCCTTGTGCTGTGCGGGGCCGCCTACCGCCCCACAGAAGAGATTGACCTTCGCAGCATTGGCTGGGGAAACATCTTCCAGCTGCCCTTCAAACACCTGCGAGACTACCGCCTGCGGCTGCTCTGCCCCTTCTTCATCTACAGCGGATTTGAAATATTGTTTGCCCTCACCGGATTCTCCTTGGTACCGTGCTGTCAATAACGTTTTTTTGGAGCAGTGGAGTAGCTCTCGCTTGCATTGCTCAATATTGCCGCTGTCTTTGAGTAGTAGTTTCAACAACAGGTCACATAAAGGAGCGCGAACATTATGGTCATTCTTTCTTCTCCTTCCTCCGCAGTCGTATGGCGTCTGCGCTGTGGGCCTGAAAAAACTGTGGCTCCTCATAGTCGTCTACGGCCTCTCCTGCTCCGTCTTTTCCTCCCTCTCCCTTTGCCTCCTCCGCCTCCCGCGCTGGCTGTGTCTGCTGGGGGGCGCTGCGGTGCACGCCGTGCTGCTGGTGGTTCTCCTGGCGTGGTCTCTACCTGCCAACTCCCCGGGGTATCTGGGCCCCCTGCTGGTGGTCTCTGTGCTGTGGGGACTCGGCACCGCCCTGAACAAGACGGGCATCAGCAGTGAGTAACATGTGCGCGTTCTCTACATTGACTTTGTTCACGCATGATGTGTGTCGGCCTGATCTTCTCTGTGTGTGTCAGTTCTGATCGGGATGCTGTACGCCGAGGAAAAAGAACGTCTGGACTTTGTCTACACCATCTATCACTGGTGGCAGGCCATCGCCATCTTCATAGTCTACCTCTGGTCCCACCTACCTATGAGGGTAAGACTGTGTGTGTGTGTCTGTGTGTGTTTGTGCCTCAATTATAGCACCTCTTAGAACATATTCACTATTTGATCCACATTTTGAAATACTTTATCCTACGTTGGAGCGACTGCGGCTCATGAGGTCGAGCGGGTCGTCCATTAATCTCAGGGTTGCTCCTGATGGAGGCCTCCTCCTTGCGTGGCATCAGCGTGTGAATGTGTGTGTGTGTGAGTGGGTGAATAGACCGATCTCTGAAGCGCTTTGGGAACCGTTAAGGTTGAAAAGTCCATTTACCATCTTCGCCTCTGATTGCCCCTCTACCTCAGGCCAAACTCTCCATCCTGTTGGCCACTCTGCTGCTGGCCTGCTACTGTTATTGGGTGATGGAGCGTCGGCTGGCTAGGCAGGTGCCTTACAGGCTGCCTCGCATCCCTCGGCCACGGCACAAGGTAAAGTAATCACGGTCTGTCTCAAATAATGTTGCCAAGTTTACCTTCAGCATTTTCACTCAGTCAACCAAAGATGAAAGAGCAGCTTTCACAGTCCAAGAAGTAAGTTAACTTAACAAATTATTTATTAAGTAGGAAGCCATAAAAACTTTAAACAGTGGGTGAGCAGCTTTCTCTAGAATAAACAGGCAGATTTAATGTGAAACTCCGTATTTTTGAACCTGGGTCCTATTTTTTGAATCATATTTTGGGGTCTAAATAATATTATTATAATAATTTCCATTAGTGTTCTGTCTCTTCTATTTTTTCAATCATGGTTCTATGCACTTTATGTAAAGCTCTTATTTTGGAAGTCGCTTTGGATAAAAGCGGCTGCTAAATGCCTAAATGTAATGTAATGTAATGTAGTGTTGGAATTAGTTCGGTAGATCGCCTCCGCCGGCATCTGAGTACCGGCTACAATGGCTGCAACGTAATCATTGCGAGCAATTGCGCCCGTGAAAAGTCCGTCCACTAAGACTAAAACACTGTTTTTGCCACTGAATAAGTCAGAGTAAGATCCCTTTTGTTTAACCAGAAACAGAAAGACTCGATCTCTGAATCCACGCAAAAGGTTGAGTTGTTGCAGGAAGATGAAAGGATCTTACTCTTTAACTAAATCTCAGCCTGTCAGTGGCAAAAACAAGAACTTTACTTTACACAACCTCTACTGGTAAGTATTTAGCCTTTAGTCTGCCATCAAAGCTTAGACGTTAGATGCTCCAGCTAAATAAAGTTCAAGCTTCATTGTAACATTTAACTAGTGTTTAAAAGGTGAGTGCGAACACACTCTGACTTAAGAGCAACTCTCTTTCTTTCTTCAGTGATCATTTACAACATACGCATCATTTGTATCCGCAGGTCAAAGGCTACCGCTACCTAGAAGAGGACAACTCTGATGAGTCCGACTCTGAGAGAAGTGAGGGGCAGGACGAGGAGCATGTGGCGGAGGAGATGGAGGCAGAGGACAAGGAGGAAGGAGGCCAACATGCAGGAGCCCAGGAAGCTGACTCACCCGAAGCCAGGAGGAGAGGGGCCGAGGGTTACCGGCGCAGACGGGATGGCGCCCATGTGAAGGAGGGAGAGAGGGAGGAGCGAGAGGAAAGATGAGAGGGGAGAAAAAGGAGTAGAGATGAAGGGAGATGGTGGACAGAAGAGGAAGAGAGTTAGAGATGTGTTTTTCTGATATTTATACTTTTTTTTATTTCTACATACTACACTAAACAAAATATTTTTTTTCTGGCATAAGATTAAATAAAAAATCTCTAATAACCTGTTATTCAACAATCACAACAGTGATCCAGAAGAAAAGGTACAGAAACTGGAAAAACTATATTGCTATTTAACAGTTGGAATGGCAATTGTAAAAGGCAGCACACACTGTTGTCAACTCAATACAACCTTTTATGTTTTCAAGCAGAAAACATATTTTGTAACAAAGAAACTGAAACTGGTTTCATATAAAAGAGAGTACTTATCTGAAAAAGATTAAAAAAAGCTGAAAGTGACAGAAAAAGAAATGAGAATTGATTTTCTAAGTTCATCCTCAGGTTGATGTGTGTCATTTTTAGAGAGCCTGGTCCTGCTGGATGTGAGCAGGTACAGAAAACAAGCTAACTCCAGCTGTTCTCAGAAGCTCGGACAGGGTCTGTTGCCTGATGTATCTCTGGGAGGAGTTAAACATTATTTTTTGCAGAAGTTGAATATGAATGTATATTTATGTTTTAATATGCAACAGGTTTCGAGCAGTCAGTCATGACTAATGACAATAAGATATGTATTTTGGTAAAAAGCGCCCCCAGGGATATTATTATTACTAATACGTGGACTGTCTCAATTGTTTTTAATAAAGTTATCTACAATACAACAATTAACAAGATCAAGAGTCTACTGCCCTGCTAGCAGCTTAGTAGCCATGATGTGAGCTAAATACTCATGTAGTTAGCGTGCTAATGTCAGCATGCTAACATGCTCACAGTAACAATGTTAACATGCAGATGTTTAGCAGTTATAATGTTTATTATGTTGACTATGTTAGCGTGTTAGCTCACTGACATTTGCTAAATAGCACTAAACAGAAAGTAAGGTGCTGATGGGAATGTCCTTAGTTTTGCAGATATTTGGTCACAAACCAAAGTATTGGACAAAGTCAAAGTTTAACCTGGTGGTGCTAGGTGTCACTAGAAAGTCAGGGGTTCACTAAAGTTATTAAAATGTATTCTGAGGTGGACGTGAATATCTGTACCAAATTAAATCCATCTCCATAGTTGTTCAAACATTCCAGCCAAAAACTACAAATGTCAGAGAAGTCGGAGAATCACCAAAGTCATTTTCATGAATGTCTGTAGAAAATTTCATGGCAATCTATCCAACTGATTTTGAGACATTTCAGTCTGGATCAAAGTGGTGGACAGACAATCCATAGAGTCACGCTGATAGCAAGGCTAATATAAACAGCAACTAGAAATGAACTATTTAGCCCTTAACACACATGCACTTAAAAATCTGAAATGGGATTGTAAAAGTTGTATTAATTCAAGGCTTTAAAGGTCGTCTATTCCAAATATGCCCCTTTCACTAAATACATTTGAACACATCAGAGCAGGAAAAGCACAGGTGTTAATAATTCAATGAATGATGGCTGAATTCCATTTAGCAGCTTCAATTTCCTGATGTTGTGCATCCTGACTCACTGTCACACTAGTCACCATTAGTGAGCAATCGTTAATGTTACAATTAGTAACACCTGTGCTTCAACTACTACGACGAGTCAAAATGTCTGCTATTAATCATAACAAGCTGGAGAGTCTGGAGACCCGCTACTGGATGATTGAGCGATGGGAGGGTTGACATCACTATATTCAAAACCTGTCATTCTTGCTGCTGTATCTCCTTTACAGCTCATGTTGTCACTTCATTTTCTTTTTTCTTTTTTTTAAATAGTTTTGAATAGATGAAGGAATAAGATCCAGCTGATATTTAACTGGAATTACATTTTTGTAATAAAAATCACTCCTGACCTTTCCATTAATTGATGCCGAAGTTTCTTGGTGTTGCACTTAACCCTTGTGAGGTGAATTCATGGAACGCCATGTTACTGACAGTGTGACACTCTTTGTTGCTGTGCTGACAGGAAGATAACTCTGTACGTCTCTTGTGATCTTGCCTGTACATTTAACTGAAGGTTGTGCTGGAAAAAAGTTCCCCGCTGCTGCCTCTCTCTCTCTCTCTCTCTATATATATATATATATGAGTCAGTAGTGACAGCCAAACACTTCACCATGGAAACTTTAAAGTATGATCAATGCAAACCATGGCAAGCCTAAAATAATGTTTCTTTGCAGGTATTGCAACATTAACAAACCCACATATTTCTACATGTAGACTACATCATTGTTTAAGTGTGTGCAGCGATTCTGAGATGCCCGTTAAATATGAGCTCAACGAGTTCATGAAATATCACAAATATGACATCAAAACTGGACTTTTGTACTGCATTAAATATACTTTGCACACATGAAGTGCTGATGTGCTTTTTGCTACGGCAGAATCCATAAAAACCTTTGCTTTAGACAAAATGTCTGGACTGGTGTGTGATCGGTATTTATTGTTGGGTGGCCTTTCTTTCTGTTCATCTTCTGTTCTCTTTGTGTTGAGGTATGATCACCTGTAGATGAACTGACCCCTGAATGGCAAACATTGTCTCTGCACTCGTGCACTCACAGAGGAATTACAGGAAGGACTCCTCAGGTTCTCAGTCTGAACTTTATTCCACTTGTACTAAAACTAAAAATGAGTATCAACAGAAATATGAGGATGAGCTGGGATGAAGAGGTAGCTGCTACGTCACTGATGGTTTGTGTTGTAGTTGCGGCCCTGACAAATGAAGCCTTAAACTCAGAACCAAACTGTCAGTTCAGGCTTTTGGCTCATAGTCAGGCCCCTAAAGCACAGCGTCCAGGTGTTAGCCTGAGCCGCGCTCCTGTCGCCAGTCCTGATCTGTTCCTTCTCAGTGCCTGATGCGTCTGATGGACTGGATCTTTGGAGTCTGGCAGTGGGAGCCCCAGTTCCTCCAGTGCTGGTAGTCTCCGCTGTGTCTTTCACACTCCATGATGTACTGCTGGCCTCTGTAGCCCGGGTACTCATAGCACACAAAGCTGGAGAAAGACAGAGGCAGGAGGAGCAGGGAGGGTAAGTGAGAAGAGCGGAAATACATTTGGTTGTTCAGGCTCAAGAGGGACATTTAAGGCTTACGCTTAAGATTAAAGTGTAGAGGAGGAAGGGAGTTCATAAAAAAACTGATGCAGCCCATAAAAGAGGAAAAAGCAAAACCACATTGAGAGTGTGAGTGGTTACAAGTGGGTTTTTGTTCCTTTGGGACATGATGTGCCTCCTAAAATGTCTGAACTGATATAGTTCCATTGTGGAAGTTAGTCTACTTTGTCCTGTTTAATTCTTTGATGCTGAATATGTTTTTGTCTACTCCATTCTCCGTTTCCTGCTCGTGTCTTTCTCTTGAAAGCCCCCTGACACTTCACCACGATAAAGAGCCGTGACGTGTTGGCATGACTTACGCGCCGCACTGCACGTGCATGGAGCCCACCTCAGGCCTGAACCAGCCCATGGCCTGCAGGGAGGGGTAGTCGTCGCAGAGCTCGGTGCAGCGGCCCATGAAGTTCTCCCTCTCAAAGATCATCATGCGGCTGCTCTGGTGAGACTGTGGAGGGGGTGCAGCAGAGAGTCAGTGTTACAGTTCGACCCGTCAGCCTGTCAGATAGACGTACAGAGTGAGCAGACTCTGCGCTGAGTGGTCTCGTTTCTATTTCGGAGCCGTTTCAGTCACTCGCCTTCTGGCGCGCTCTCCCGCTCACTCTGTCACTCACTATCTTCTCCACTTCCATGCTTTCTTGCTCTTTCTCTCCCACTTCTCTCTTCCTCCGCCTCACTTTGGGGGGGGGGGGGGGGGGGGGGGGGGGGGGGGGGGGGGGGGGGGGGGGGGGGGCGGGGGGGGGGGGGG
>JAVQJL010098782.1:0-13225 GCA_036024295.1 Nannoperca obscura
CCCCCGCAAGCAAACACACACACCACCCTCCGCTGCTCCTTCCATATAAATTGAGATGCTGCAACCCTCTCAGTGATCTTTTTCCTCCCCTAGAGCTGTGGCCCACAGCGGAGGGACCAGGGGGTGCAGGGGAATGTCCTGAGATCACAGAGAGAGATTGAAACTGGCCAGCTAGCCAAGAGGCTCCAAGGGACCGATTGGAAATCAGGTGCTTTCTTGCAAAATGCCGCAACACACATGTATTTCTCTGTGTGTACTTGCATACACACAGAGAAATGCATTATTTCTGTCTGTGTGACACACACACACACACACACACACACACACACACACACACACACACACACACACATAAATAAACAAACACAGTGGCACCAGCCATCTATAGTCATTTATCTCACACCGGTAAATGTATCCATGTTCTACGAGCCCCAATCTCCCTCCTCTCCCTTTCCATCTTCTCTCATACACACTCCCCAAAACAATCTCCTTCAATCACCACCTCACTCCATTTCTCTCCCCCTCTCTCCCTCTTTATCTCTCCCTCCTCTACCGTAAACCATTCCTTTCCATTTCCCCACTCTCTCGCTCTCCCGACTTATATTTCTCTGCTATATCACCACTACCCCCCTGTCTGTTTCTATCGCTCTCTTTCTCTGCCAGTCATCCAAGCCCTTGGGTGTTCTTAGGTGATCAATCTTCATCCTCTCAGTGCTGTCACCCTATTGGGTCAAGCCAACACACACATACACACACATAGACAACAAATGCCAAGATTTACATATGACTACAGTGGGGAGCAGTCGCAGTCAAAGAAAACACACATGCTTGGGTGCAAACTTACACAGAAACGCACACAATCGCACACACCCTCCCTCACATGTGCACGTGTGCTCATCATCTCTGAGCTGCTGGTTATAATGAGATGGAGGACGCGCTCTGCCAGCGCATGGATGGTGTGACTCTCTGGCTCTGCCCGGCTGGCTCTGACCCAGTCGCGAGCTCCAGCAGCTCCAGCCAGCCCACCCAGTCTTCACCATCACCAGGCCCAGAGACGAGGGCCCAATCTGGGCTGGAGGGTGGAGCTGGAAACTCTGTAGGCCGCTCTGGGCGCCATTCATTGTGGCAGGCTCTGAGCCATGCCCAACCCCACCACCTGAACATGACCAAATACTGGCACTGCAGAAAGCTCAACAGCGTGTGTGAGTGTGTATGTTGCTTCGCTTGAATCTGTTCAGCTTCTGTGAAAACAGGATTTATACCTCTATATTTGTAACACAAACCTCAGCAAAGATCACCGCATCGTTTGCAAAAAGAAAAATAACTCAAATGTCCTCTCTCCTCAAACTATGTTATGGCTTGTGCATCACCATGGCAACACAGGTCTAGATAAACATTTGTGACTGGAAATAGCTTCTACTTAAAGGCGTAGGTATTCTTGTTCAACACCATGCTTCTTCTTACCCATCATGCATACCAGCACGATGCTTCAGCACAGGTTGAGCGTAGACCAGAGATCAGCGGGGCTGAATTAAACATGGCCAGGCCTCATAAATACTGCACAGGGCCGGCACTCTGGGGAGCTTATCTGGGGCCATCAGAGCTGGAAGCCCCAGTGCCCAGCAGGTGAAACACAACTACAACTTACAGAGCGAATGTGTGCATGCTAGCAAGCATGTAGGCAGTGTCCCTCTCACTGCATGCCTCATGAATAGTAATACCCTGCATGAATGCTCTGTTTGCCTGGTAAGTGTTCTTTGTGTACTGGCAAAATCGCATGTGTAGGGTGTGTGAAATGGTTTGTATTTCCTGCTCCCTCACTCCAGGTACCATGCATAATAGCTTTGACACATGGCAGCTTTGGTAGAAAATGCATTTGAGTAGCACACTTTTGTGAATCAGAGGCCAAGAGCAATTTTCCTCTTAATTAGGCGATTCATTTATTCGCTTAGAACAACGGAGTGGAGATGCTCAGTGACACTCTGAATGCCTACCGGATATTCTGTCGTTTGCCGAGTCTGTTTGATGAATCAGTAATAAATGATGCTGTTCCTGAAAGGTTCAAGTCTTCTACCTTTCTCCTTGGTCCCTGTCCAGGACCTTCCAGTCACAAAAATCTTAACTCAAGGCCCTGTCACAACATTATTTATAACAGTCACATTTCTGTTAATTACATCTCAATCGCCATGACAAGTGGACTTGCTGACGAAGTAAAGTAAGTCTGTGTGGAGCGGAGTTCAACTGTGGTAAACCTGCACCAATTGCAAGCCCATTAAATCTTTTTTGGTTCTTTATTCATGTTTAGTGAATAAAGCATTGTATACTAGAGCAGACTTGTACAAGGTGTTTTATTTTTGATGGACTTGCATTGAAGCTCACACTGGTCTGCAACTCACTGTGTGAGTGTTGTCAAGGTTAGAGTTTGTTAACCAATTGCCAACCATCTTGAGAGCGCTGACCTTTGAACGAATAGAGAGCTGTAGAACCCGAAATGGAGCTTTCGTTTTGTTGCACTATCCATTTTCATATAACCCTGGTGTAGATCTGCTCCAGAAACAAATGGCATGGTTTGCTATCAGTTGTGAGGCAGGAGTTGATGGTACAAATACATCTCTTGAATGAACCTTTATGCTCTTATAAACTGTAAACTGTTTTCAACAAAGCAACAGCTTGATATACTATTGTGCCTGGCTAGCGCTAGCATTTTATCACTTAGTTTGCCAGCCACAGTAGCCTGCAATCTAACCCCAGAAGTCACTACGTCACCATCTATTTCACTAGAGAACGTGAATAAATGTAGCCTCTTTCTTGTGTGAGTCATGTCTTTTGCGGTTTTACACTGGCTTGACCGTGATTTGTTCCAAGATGACTAAGAAGATTCCTTCTGTTGAGTTTCAATTCTTATTAACATCCCAGCCATAACAACTTCTACGAGAGTGAGTGAACAGCTTTGTATCATGGCTACCTCCTCTCCAGCTCTTTTATTCTCTCCTAGCATTTCTCTCTGACACCACAGTGCTCACAGGAATGTTGTTGAAGCAGCATGGCTCTGACCTTTTAGTCCTTACTATTGGTTGCTTGAGGCTTATTCCACTGCTGTGGTTACTGTACGTGTCTCTAGAGATTAGCATCAGGTAAACATGTCAACTGTAAACACAGAAAAACAACTAGTGAAGAGAAGATAATTTCCTCTGACCTGGTCTCCAGCGGGACATTACTGTTGAGCACCCAGCTGTCTTGTAGCTGGACCGACTCCGGGGTGGTCGGACCATCTCCAGTGCCCGGAGCAGGGGCGTGAATGGGGTTGCGTCCCCCTCTCAGGGTGTTTCTGTTCAGGCTGTTGGCAGACTGGTGGGATAAGGTGTGGTGGTTGTGCGGAGGCGGCAGTGGAGGCCGTAGTGTGGACTGACTGTGGTGGTTGGCAGCCCCTGGAAACAGACAAGAACAGAGAGGAATTCAAGTGCCACGCTTCTTTGTGAAGGAAGTCAAGGAGAGTTTCAGATGAAGGGAGTGAAGATTCATTCCAAAATGCTACAAATCCAAATGTTATTTGACATTTGGTATTTATAACTCAGCATATTTTAGAAGGAAATTCCAGCTAAATACATACATGAAATCCTTTTCCTACATTCTGTGCATCTGTTAGTCTTCCACTCTCGTTCCTCTCTTACTCTTTCTTTCTAGTTTTCTTCTCCACAACTGAGAGAAAGTGTGTGTGTGTGTGTGTGTGTGAGTGTGTGAGACAGAAGTATTAGAGCACTCTGCACAGCGTGCGCCCTCATCTCTTGCTCTCAGACTTGGGGAAACATGTCAGCTAGAATCCAATACCAGCCCTTCCAACACTGAGCTAATGGACTGTTGAGTGAGAGAGCTGAAAAACAAACCCGGATGACTCAGACAAGAACACCTATTCACACATCACCTTTCTATCTCTCTCTGTCTCCCTCTCTCTCTGTGAATCAGTGGGAGATTTAAGCCCATCTAGAGCATGCATATGTGTATATGTGTGTGTGTGTGTGTGTGGTTTTGTACAGACAAAATCAATAAACCACATACTATACAGTATAGGAGACCTTGACACAGTTGCATCACTTCTTGTGCATTAGCATTCTTCTTGTTCACACATTGACAGCTGCATGTACTCATTTTACAGCTCATCTGAAAGGAGTCAAAAACCACACTTGTTTAATAAAGAAACATCCACATGCCACCACAAACTGTCCACACCTTTATTCCAATGCTGTCTGTATAGAAATATTAGGATTATTGCAAAACACGCAGAGTCACTGATGTTACATTTGGCTTTGATTTCTGGCTTTACAACACTATTTGCTTTTTCTTTCTTTAAAACTACACACTTTCATCATTATTTTGCACATCCAAGCGTGGAATAAATTGCAGTGATTGTGTTTGTTTCCACATTGCCTTCCTCGTAGTGATCAAAGGACAGAGTAAGCGCACATATGCACACATACGTGCGGGGTGAAAACGACAAAAGCGACTGCTTTGTCAAGCTTCACAATCACACTTGCCCTCCTCCGTTTGTCATCTCCTCATGAATTAGATAACAGTGTGCGAGAGGGAGTGAGACGAGTGGATGGGTCACACTCTCCTGTCCGTGTTTCTGCTTTGATATTTGTCAGTCAAGAGATTCCGTAGAGGCCCAAATGATAGCAACTTTCCAGCCTATTTATTTTTTATGTGCCTATGCCTCCTTGCATGTTAACTTTCCCTCTTTTTCCTGTTCCTTCTCGCTAGTCATGTGTTCAGAACAGATAGGGGGGCAGCGAGCATGCCTTGCAACTCCAGCTGTAATGGCGACCAGTTTGTAAGGTGACCTGATTCCTCCGCGCCGCCGCTGGGACGCAGGTGTCACCCACACGGCCCCGAAGAACAGATGCTTGTGAAAAGAGAGAAGAGGGGAAGGAGACGAAAGAAAGATAAAGGGGCCTGACCTCTGCTACACGGGAGAGACACAAAACATCTGTTTGCACATTCAAAGATGCTCTTGGGAGAAACAGACATGCTTGCATATGCTAGCTTATGCAAATATACATGCAGTTTCACACCTGAAGGAAAAGTCAAACTCTTGCATCATACATGCAGAGTGTAAACTGATATTAAAGTATGCAGAGTTTTATTTCTCGTACTCTCCTCCTCCTCCTTCTATACAGCCTCATTTCTTCTTGAGGATTGTTTCCTTTTCTTTCATCTTGCGTTTATTTGCAGTTTGTTTGTGTCCTTTGCTGAGATGTCAAGCACTGAGATAAACTTTGTTTGTTAAAAGCACTTTATAAATAAATGTGACTTGACTTCTTCTCTCTGCAATGCCCTATAAATGTGAAATAGCTCCCACTACACCCTATCTGCATAAATACTTTTATCTAAGCACAGCAACAATGCACGCAACACAAATACGTATACTGAATTAAAAAAAAACTAAGCTTGCACAAGCAGGCGTGGCCACAGTCCGAGTGATAATAGCGAAAATAAAAGTAGGCACTCCCATGCTCACACACTACCCTGCTGTCTCCTATGTTTAAATCTGCATAAAAAAATGCACGCGTTTCTCCTTTGTTCACTTTCCTGGGCATGAATATTGATATTTTTTTCATTCAGATTTGGATGAATAATATATGGCACAACTTGTATGGAAGAGGAGTACACAGTTTTTTTAGCCTTCATTTCCCATGAACTGCTGTGGCTTGAGTGTGCGTGTGTGTGCAAGTCTCTTCGAAGGCACCCTTCTACACCAGTGGGAGAGCACATTGTTCGGCAATCCAGCTACTACATTGTTACACAGGGACTGAGTCATATCCTGTACTGTTGCAGACTCACATCGACCACATTTTGTAATAAAGATTTTAGCGTTTCCCTTCAAAGAAAGAGATGAAAATGCTATTATCTATTATCTAGCAGCAAATTCTATTCCATGTCACCAGATAATGTCAGAAAAATGTAAATGCTGAGAAAAGTACTGCAAGTAACTCTACGCATTTACTGTCTTTACAGCCTCCTGGGAGCGCCTGAATTGTCATGTACTGTCAGGTAAACTGAACTGAACTGCTACATGATAGAAAGTGATTGTTTCTTTTATTGCTTATTCAATCAATATTTGCAGAATAAATTGCATAAATGACTCATTATTAATGTTTACTGTTGCTATTGTACAGCTGCACAACAAAATCCGTTTACCTCTTCCAAAAGTCACACAGCCTTTTTAGGAGGTAAAAAGGCATTTTTTTCTACATGTAGAAAACTAGTGAAGAAAACCTCTGATTATTTTGGACACAGAAACCCAAATCTGGCAAACCACTGGCATGGTGGCTAAGTGCACTGCACTGTTGCCTCACAGCAAGAAGGTCCTGGGTGTGATCCCTGCAGGTGGCTCAGTGGCCTTTCTGTGTGGAGTTTGCATGTTCTCCCCATGTTCACTAGGGGTTTCCTCCATGAAAAATCATAAAAAACCCCATGGAAAAAACATGCAAGAAGATCGGACTGCTGCCCTGTCCCTGACCAAGACAGAGCATGTTCACTTGGACTTGATCCCTGGTCGCCGTATGAATGGCTGACCACTGCTCCAGCTGTTCCTCCGGAGGAAGGACAACTGGATGGGTTAAAGGCAGAGGACATATTTCATCGTGGGACGCAATTGCATGTGCATGTGTGTGTTTGCAGTGTGTTTCACATGTGATCATTAAAGTCTGACCTTCGTCTGACCTACATAATAATTGTAAAAGAGGGTTTCTACAGTGAGCTGCTGTTTCAGCCTTCACCTCTTCAGTCTGAAGAAAATCTTTCTTTTGCATTTGTTTTCTTGTTGGGCATCATTTCCTTTCTAGTTTGTGTAATTATCTAATGATTTAACAAACAGACAACAGCTTAGTAAAGAAAGTCTTCATCATCTGAAGCTGCCTGGTCTTTAGAGATGATCTGTGTTTTCTGTTGAATATGAGAAAGAACATGATGTTTGTAATGTGAGTGAAATAAAATGTTTACACATCATTTACCCAAATCACAAATATCACAGCAAATATTCAACACACATGAATATCATTTAAACTCATCAGATAAACCAACGTGATGAAGAACGACATTATAGACAATTAATCTTTTGATATTTATTTTCTTTGTTACATGTCATATATTAATCAATGCTTTATAACTGATTACATCAACTTCAGATGAATCTTTAATTGTATGTTCTGTATTTTATCTTTGGTTTCTTTGTTTATTGTTATAAAAGATGAATAAAGTGTTTTCCTGTAGTTCAGTGTGAACTGTTGTTAATATCATAAAACTGATAAAACGTGTTTCTACCTGCTCAGGAGACACTGTGGGAGGAAGTGTCTTTATACATCTTCAATTTATACCTGTATTTCTTTGATCTGAGGATACAACTGTTACAGTCAGAGTTTCTATGTGTATTTGGACAATGTTCAAAAGAGAAATATAAGACTACTACAGACTAACAGATACTATGATTTTAGCAACTGCAACATATTATACAGTTACAGGGAATTGTATGTCTGGAAGACACAGAAACATCTGCAGCGTAATGCTCTCAGTAATCAACCTGTTTCCTGTAGTAATGGTTCACCTCAGGACTAAATGACTGATGTTGGCCACTCTAAATAATCTCCAGACCAACTGCATTTGCACACAGAGGAGATAAAATGTGTCTCCTGAAAGGACCTATTTGTGAGTTTAACATTTAACATTTTAGTTTTCAGCATGAAATTTTATAACTTACTAATGTGAACGCCATAAGGGTCTTTGTTGACCCAACATGTTTGAAAATAATTTTTGTAGGAGATCTGTGCAAAAGGAGCAACTGCCAAACACCCAGGATTACTGAATGTTGCTTGTTAGTAATTTGATTATGTGGAAAGTTGCACCACTAGAGTAAAAAAACAACTGGTCCTGTATTATTACATAATCTTGTGTGCTTGTCTTGTAGAGGGGCCCTGAGTGAATAAATGTGTTGTGCTCACATGGTGCATTCTCCAAAATAAAGTTGTGTTCATCAAATTACCAAACACTTACTGACATACAGAAAACCTGGTGGCAGGTGAAGAAGTACTGGTTGGTTTGTGGGTGGAAAACATCATCAAGCTGCCGTCTATAGTCTCCTGTGTCCTCTGAACACGAGGGAACTTGAACACAACAGGGGCCCAACAGCTTATGTTTGCCCAGGGGCCCTCAAACAGGTCGAACCAACCATGCTGACTTCAAAAATCCTGTTCCAACTGAAGCTGCAGGTGGGCAGATAAACTGAGCAGATACAAGTACAACACATGTTGTACATCTGTAAAAATGTATCTGTCTAATCAATGTTTTTCTTTTTGTAGGGTGGCCTAGTTTAATATTTAGTAATCTCCGGGGCCAGAAATGTTACATGAAATGTTCAGCTTCTAATCTCAGGATCAATGACAGTCTATTAAAAAGAAAGGCATTATTGCAGTGAATGAGATTATTTGGGATGTGTTTCATTGGTTTATGTAAGTACATTATGTAGTGTTGTGATTAATATTATTAACTTATGATTGAAGATTCAAACATCATCATCATCAGTGAAAGTTCAGTTCAGTGGTGGGATGTGAGTACAATTCTTCATTTTTCCTAGATTATACTTGAATATTGTACATAATCTTCATTTATCAGCAAGTTAAAGTTACTTTAGATCACGTATTGAGTTTTTCAGTCAGTGTTGGTGAAACGTGTCTGAAACGTGTTTGTCACCACCTGTTTGATCACATCATTTTTCAGTTGTTGGCTGGTTTATGTTAAAATGCATTTCTCCTCTTGTGTGTTTCACGGTGTCCAACAGGTGGCGCTCTAACATCAACTAGTGACGTTTGTTTAAACCACCGTGTGTAAATAAAGGTTTATGCAACAAAAAAGTATATATATATATATATATATATATATATATATATATGTGTGTGTGTGTGTGTGTGTGTGTGTGTGTGTGTGTGTGTGTGTGTGTGTGTGACCGGACCATGAAATGATGGAACTGGACAAAGAGCAAAACTCCTTTCTTGTGTTACTTTATTCCCTGACTGCACTTGAAGTAAAGCATTAACTTTAACTTTGAGTATTTTGGATAATCACGTTAATACTCACTATCTTCCCCTTACAACACTCCGCGAACAGTATCAGTAAACTCCATTCACGGGGATAAACGTAGGTGGGCTATTACAGCAGAGAGCAGACTTGCTTCTCCTGCAACTAACTCAACAATAAAATAAAGAAAAAGGGTTTACAGATATCAGGTGTGTCTGCACGGTAACACACACACAGACCTCCATGCAGCATTCCCACTCCCCTCTACACAAAGAAAAGGTGACACAATTAATACAATTTACTGATATAGTTAGCTTGTATCACTATAGGATTCAGTTTATCGGGATACTTTAACACCTCTTACGCTGCCCCTCTGTTCAGTACGGCCCTCAGCGTGGTGGAAATATCACACACAGATCGACACAGATACACAATAATCATTGATCATCCTTACTCTACCGGCTTAACTGTGTCTTTGTTCACTAATACTTTTACCCATTTCCACCTTTAGAACGTTAATTGGAGTATTTCTCCTTCACCTGGCCAGTTACAGACCACAGCAGTCGTTACCTCTCGGCCCTGCTACTCATCTGTAGTTCTTGGGTGAACACGTGCACGTTTGCCCGCTCGGTCTCGCGGGACTTGCCCTTAAAGTGACAGCGTCACCTCGCTGTCACGGTTTTAGCCCCATGGGGAAATCAGATCAGGCTTCGTTTCGGGCAACACCAAGACACTCCCTGCCCATCATTCACCTGGTTACATATAAATATATCTTTAAAAACACATTTAAATAGTGTTCCCTGTGGTAATATTCAAAGTTCATTCTACTTTTTAAAAACACAAAGTCGCATATTTTGAGCGACTTGTGAGTTTAAAAAAAGCATCTGAATGTGTAGAGAAAGTTTTACTTTCACTTTCATTGACTCTTGATGGCGCAGCAACATTCAGCAGGTGAGTAAACTCCATCAAACTGAACACAAACAGATCAATATATTCGATGAAGGTGATTAGAAATGTTGATGGATCGATTGATTTATTCTGAAGTGATTAAAATTGATCACTGATCGATTGTAAAGCGGGTTGCGGTGACGGGGAGGCCGCTAACAGCAGAGCTTGTAAAACAAAGCGGTAACAAAGTAATAATGTAAAGAAAACTGACTTAATATCCCTCACATGATCCTTCACATAGTATGTTTAACACTAGTGTGTCGACCGACAGCAGCTGTATCGGACTACATGTGGCAAAGCTGTGGAGCAGGAAACACATCACGTGCAGACTGAAGCTGGTGATTTTATTTGGATAAAATGTTGACAGGTTTGAGAATAACAGATACGTATGTAGATTAAGTCAGTTTATGAATTTAGATATCGAATTAAAGTGAAGCTCTTTTATATGTTTTACTACTTTTTACTGTCTCTGCAGAGCAAACGAGGAAGTGAATGATTTTAGTTTTATTGCTACTACTGTGACGGTCTATACAAAGACTATTGCTGTAAGTAAGTTACTGATTAACTAAGACTGATCAATCTAAACAGGTGGAAACAGAGAGCTTTGTCTAAGATCAGCATATTGATTTGAAAATCTTCAAATCAATATGCTGATGTTGTGAGACAGACTGGGAGAGAAAGTCACAAAGAGACTTTTAGGGTCTTTAACATGAGAAACTACGAGCACTTTTTATTCCAAATTCTTCTTTTTATTCTAATACTGCTGTATAATTCCTTTGGGAATCATGCCATCACTCATGAGCATTAAAGGACTCGACATATAAGCCTCAAAGTTTATTTATTGTCTATTAATTGTGTGTCATCTCGTCATAGATTGTCTATATACTCTCTACAGGTGTGCTCACACACTCACCTTTACTTGAAGATTCATCTGTGGTTTAAATATTGTCAATGAGGTCTAAATAGAATAAAAGACGAGTTGGAAATCAGTAAGTGTGCATGTGTTTCTTGTTCTGTTGTCGGTCCCCAGCCCCTGCAGAAGGTTTAGGGACGAGCATGAACCTGTTGAACTCTTCAGTCCTGGAATCTGTAACACTGCTGGCTTCATCTGCCAGTTAAAGAAATGGCTTTTGTCATCTAGACATTGGGGTCCATGTAAATGTTTGTTATGACTTGATTCAGACACGGCAGGACTGTGTTTAGCACCAAGTGGTCAAGTAACTGTTTTGTCCTAATTGTCCTTGAAAACTGTGACTTGTCCTGGAGAAGTTCTTGATAGGTAACAAAGTCATAATCAGGACGCTAATAGAAGTCTCACAATGTGATTTATGTCCGATGTCTCTGCAGCAGCTGAGATACAAACTGTTGTTTAAAGACAAGGTAAAGGTGAAACCACGGGGGGGTCTCACAGTTATGCTTTATAATACTCTGAAAACCCCAGAATGCTTCCTTGGCCTCCCGTCAGCCTCGTTTCATTTAACGTGTCAGTATTATTGTCATCTGACCTGGTAGTGACTGAACTAAACGTCCCCTGAAGTTTATGGAGTTTTAATGTTTAGTGTTTGGTGCAGTAATATGTGGTTGTGTAACTGCTGCTTTAAAATTACAGAAGTGATTGAAGGAATGGCAGCTTGTTGGAGGGATTCTTTTACAGCAGACATGTTGATTGGTTTTAATTGATTCATCAATTGATCTTTACTATCATCATGGGCAAACTTATTTAATTTGTGGTATGGGCACAAAAAGAAACGTACACATTCTTTATTTAAGTCACAAAGGCTTCAGAGAGATAGTGATCACACCAGCAGAAGGTCACGTAAAAGCTCTATTACAACAAAGACACTGGAACGAATACAAATACAGGGGATACAGATATAAATGCTGTATTTGAAACAGTCTGGGAGAGGGTTAGTACTTTTCTAGCATTTCACTGTTCCATCTAATGGGAACATAAACATTGCTATTTATTCAATAACTAACTAACAGTAACTAGTTAACAAACAAGACAGTTGAACATGTGATGCTCTCCTCTCTTCAGGTTGTCAAACCCAGCATTTTGTTTCCAGGTGAATTAGTCTCTGGTGTTTCCAGCAGAGTGACATCATGGCGGCTGCAGGTGAGTTCAGTCAGACTTTATTAGTCTGGATAACACACTGTCTGCTGTTAAAGAACTGGGTCCTCTTTCTTATTCCTGCATTGAAAGTCATTTGGTTTCCAGAGCTCCACTTCTGGTGAAACAGGTTCTTCTGGGTTCATTTTTTAACCACTGTTACTATGGTAACATTCCTGTGGTTCATCTGTAACTGAAGTGTTTATCATCCTCATTATCAAGGGGAACTTACTGCAGACATGATTCAAGAACTGGTTGACTTCACCTGAAATTGTTCAAAAGATTGTAAATTCTATGTTTAATTATATATTTATTATTTCAACGCTCTGTACTATTTAATTAAAATCTAAATAAAATATTGTGTTCCTTGGTCCAGGGTGAGAATATGTTGTATTGCTACCAGTTTTACCCTCATTGTGTTAGACAGATGACTGAATCTGACACCTTGTGTAATTGTTTCCGGTCACTCTCTAAAGAATCTGAATTCTGGTGTAAAATACTCGAATGTTTCTCAGAGATGTCGTTCAGTCTCCATTTTTTGCTTTAATCTGAGTTTTGTCTGCAGACTCAAACACAGAAGCTCTTTCCGTGTGATTGATTTTTACTAGTTTCAATTAAAACAAAACACAAAATAATAATATTCATCAGCAATATGTTGTTTATCAAACAGTGTCCCTTTTGATTAAAGATTACATGTGAATGAATCAGTGTTCTGTAACTTTACAGGGTCGGATGATCTGCAACCACTGAAGCGGAGCAGCAGCATTGAACTGCTGCCACCTCAAAGTGAGTTAAACTGAACTGAGTTGAAAATATTTTTCTAAATATTAACATCTGGAATCTGAAGTTGGTGGAAACATTTACATTTATTTTGTTATTTGCAAACTCACTGTGGACATGATAACACATTCACTGATGTCTACTTTAAAAATCTTTTATAAAAAATCTTTTTATAAATCCAGTTTTATTGTGTTCATTATGGACGAAGTCTACACTGAGTAGGTTTTTCTAATTCAGTGTTTCTTCCCAGTGTCTGAGCTGAGGGTGGTTCTGCTGGGGAACAGCTGGTCTGAGAGGAGTTCAGTGGGGAACTTCATACTG
>JAVQJL010098783.1:0-12304 GCA_036024295.1 Nannoperca obscura
AGACTAAAATGTCTCAACCTCTATTGGCTGGATAGCATTCAAATTTGGTTTAGATATTCACATCATTCAATGGGGGGGGGGGGGGGCACAGCCCATAGATATTTACTTGCAGAATTACCATGTATTTTAATGTGGGGACCTCCACCCCTTGGCCCTTCCATGTAAAATGTTCTACATCCGCCACTGGTGTGGTGATGCTTCATTGACTTTGTCTGTTTGGATATAGAATTTTCTTTCAATCTTCACACCTTGTCAACGTAAATGGATGTGGTTACATGCTGTAACTTAATTTACTCATTGGTAAATCATATAAGCAAATATTTCTTGCCAATCGATCCACATCCGGTACAAAAATCACTCCCCGCCTAATCTACGTCATAAAGTTAGTTACATTCAAAACACAACATGTCACTGCCACGTCATTAGAAAATCACTTTCCGGTAGATGAAAATACTGTAATAACAATACCAAAGCTGCAGTCTGGACGCCCGAATCAGCTGTAGAAGTTCACTGGAAAATCCCACAAACAGGCGGCCCTCGAAAAGGCTTTGGGAAACAAATGCACCATCTACACGGGTGCAGTTACTACAACAGGCCACGAGGAGCCGCCGTACTACCACGAGGGTGTCACTGAAGCGCTCGGTTCTGGACGACGGGGCCTTAAAATCCGCCGTGGCCCCTCCAAAGCAGAATAAAAAAGAGGCCGAGTCCACTCAGCTTTTGCAGTGAAGGCAGTGGTCGCTGCTTCTTTGACGTGTACGTCTTAAACCTTCTCGTATCAAAAAGAAAGTGGGGGGGGGGAAACAACAAAAAGATCTGATTGATCAAATCCTGGCAGATTCTGGTCCCAAAGGCAGTGGTCTTCATTCATTCATAGCGCAGGTGAAAGTGTCTGTTACTAAGTAGGTGCGATAGAAGCGTTTACCTCTGTACGTGGGACATTTCAAAAGTGTAGAAGAGCGCAGCTTCGTGGTTCAAAGGTCTCATCAGCCCCGTTAGAAAATATAGCCCATTAGAAATTAAACACAAACCATAAATTGGACTTTTTGAGCTTGTTGGACCCTTGTCCAGCTGCTATCGCAGCTACCTCTCTTCACCGCCACCAGCGGTCCTTGAGGGGCAGACGGAGGGTAGCTGGGAGAGTCTCATTCCAGCCCAAAGGTGCTGGTCTCCTCCACTGCGGTCAGCATCTTCTCATACAGCATTGAGAAGGACGGGTACGGTGGCAGATCCAGCCGGTTGAAACAGGTATGAGCTCTGAAGAGAGACCACGAGAGATGTAAGACGCGGTGACGCTTTTCTTTTCACTTTATCGAAATCAAAATCACAGTTTACCTGGGCAGCGACGTGACCTTCCCCCACTTCTCCACACAAAACCTGCGGGGTCCGTTGCTGCCTCGCAGGGAAGCAAAGCCCTCGTAGGGAATGCTGGATGTCCCGGTCACGAACTGAAGAGGCAGAGGGGGAAGGAGAGAGACAATAAGAGGGAGACGGGACAGAGGTGGCAAACGTCACAGTTCTACTTGACCTCAAAAGCTGAATGAACAGCGCTCGTTGTGTCTCTGCCACACACAGGCCTACCTGCAGGAGCCGCAGCCTCTGTTCATTGTTGAACCTCTCCACCGCTGCCCAGAACCACCGGATCACAATGTGGTTGTCGTGGTAACCTAAACATGACACGTCACGTAACTATGGCGACAGGACCGTGGCGGCGGTGAATTACAAGAGCTGGAGCATTAACCGGCACAGGTGAGGCCAAAGTATTACACGTGTCATTATTAGTAGTATGTTAGTGTTATTCACAGGGACAAGCCAGCCACACTGGCTCGAAAGAGGCTCCTACACCTCCAGCCCTTCCTCCCTGATAGGACTGCCTGGTGCCATGATAGGATTGATTGAGTAATAAATAATAAAGAAGACGAAAATAGTATAGCGTTTGCGTGAGGAAATATTTTCCCTTACCTCCTTACTATTGTAGAAAAATACAGTAAAGTAAATAAGGTTTAATATAAATGTAGTCTGTGAAATCCATCCATCCATCCATCCTTCTTTTCTTCCATACCTCCTCTGTACTCGGTGTTGTTCCTCCAGTCTGATAAGTCAATCTCAGCCGTGCCGGCAATCACCAGCTCCAGCTCTCTGGCATCAAACACAGACACCAGCCTGGCATCTACCACCTGGAAAACACACACAATATTATACTGCTGGTTATACTATGGTTTAACCTGCTGCCCCCGTGCTCCTGCTCAACAACCGCTTGTTGTTGGTATATGCAAGTTGGTATGTATGTACCAACACACCTACATACATACATACATACCTAACCCTAACATACCAACCAACATTCATACATACATACTAACATACGTACATACCAACCAACAACCTACATACAGATTTGTATTCCAACTGACATTCTAACATTCCTACATACAAAAATACATGCCAACATACATACAAACAAAAATATATACAAACATACCAACCAACATACACACACACACACACACACACACCAACCAACATACATACTGACATTCATACATACATACATACAGGCCAACATACATACTTGTATACCAACCAACATACATACTAACATATATACTAACATTCATACATAACCAATATACATGCCAACACACCAACATACATACACACACATACATGCCAACATACAGACATACAATCAACATACATACCTGTATGCCAGCATACATACATACTAACATACCAACATATATACAGACCTCATAGAAGCCTCTGACCAGGCTTTCAGTCTGCTGCACCACTCCTCTCTCTATCCTCCACTTCACCATCCGTTCAATGTATTCCTTCTTGTTCTTCTCAGAGACCGGGATGTTGGCTCCACCAGGCTTCAGCTCCCTTTCTGTTATCTGTGGGAACACACACATGCACGCGCACACACACACGCGCACACACACACACACACGATCCTTAGCTGATCTTTTCCATCACTTTTTCCCCCTCAAGATAAACCAAAACATAACTTTTTCTTACAGTCCTCCCTCTTTCTCTCTCTGTCTTGTCACATAAAACACATTTTGGAAACACACACACACACACACACACACACACACACACACACACACACTCTCTAACCTGTCCGAAGACTTCTTCATTGACCGTGAAGGTGAGGTCCAGCATGTCTTCTATGTCGTTGTCCTTCATCCACTGAAGAGACTGGTGAAACTCCTCATCCAGATACTCCAGGTCACTCAGTTCACAGGGACTGCGTGGTGGGAAATGAGAGTGAGTGTGTGTAGGTTTACGTGTGCTACAATGAGTTTAACACACATGTGTTTGTGCATACATGTACATGCATCTGTGTATTCGACTGTGCACAGAGTACGTACATGCGCAGGAGGCCTTTATAGAAGGGTCTGGTAAAGAAGGCGTCCAGCAGGTACTGATGGATCAGAGCCAAACCCAGGATACGACCACTGAACCGAAACCTGAAACACACACACATACATGAACGAACACACACACACACACACACACTAAGGTAATCAGGATACTAAAGGTCATAGCTGATCTTCACCATTGTTTCCCATGCACGTGTACACGTCAAACCTCACCATTCGTGGTGATTGTCTACGAAGGCAGACATGGGACTGATCTGGACGGTGTAGGTGTCGTTGGCAGAGTACTCAAACAGACCATAATAGGGGTTGAACAGCTCCCTGGAAACCAAGAAAAAGAACTCTCTGGAAGGCCCACTGTAGTCCAACCTGCAGCACACACACACACACACACACACCAATTTATACTTCCTACATACTCATGTCAATCACTTTAATTATAATTTGGAGGGGGAAAAAAATATCGAGACATTATAAATTAGCCAGACTGTCAGGGAAATGACCCATAACATGTTGTGGATGTCATGCTTGCTCTTCTCCTCCCTCTCTCCCACACGCTCACCCCTCCTCCCCGACAAAGCTGACGTAGAGCTTGCTGCGCTGCAGGTCTTTGCGGGAATAGCACATGATCTGGTTGAAGGCATCTTCCAGCAGGTGGTCGCGACGGATGATCAACCTGAAACACACAAGCGCGTGTGTAAATACAACAAAAAAAAACAAATAGAAAAGAATGATTGCGCTACGCAGACATACACATTCCACCTACTTTAGCTTCCCCGGTCCTTGGCCATAGCCTTTAGTTTCCAGTTTCCTGTAGAAGTTGCGCAGTTTGGCCTCAAAGTCTCTCTTGTAGGGCGCTGGGGCTCTGGCATTAGCTCTCTGAGTTCCTACAAGCAGAAAGAAAGAGTGAGGTTGCACTCCTTTGCTGCACTGGCATAAAGTGTGTCAGCGGGTGAGCTGGTAGGGTGCCTTGTCTCTATGTCTCTCACCAGGCGAGTTCTGTGGGGAGGAGACAGGGGATCCTCGAGGTGACTGACAGTAGCTGGGGTGAAGTAAGGCGTGAGGAGGCACGTAGGACATTACCTCATCTTCAAACAGACTGCAGAGGAGAAAGGAGGGACGGGGCGAGGAAGGACATTGAAGAAACCGAATTGACTTAAGTTACTTAAGCTGAAAGCAAGAGTGAAAGGGAGGAAATGCATTAAGGAAGAAACAAGGAAGTAAAGAGGGAAAGTGATGTAGAACTAATAGAATAAGACATGAAAGGGAAATGGGGTAAAAGTAAAAAAAGTACGTTAGGAAAAACATAGAAAGAACAGCAAGAAAAAAGCAGGAGTGAATAAGGAAGCAAACATCAGGGAGGGAAGAAAACATGGAGGGGAAAAGAATGGAAGAGATTAGGGAAGGGAGGAAGGAAGCGGGTCTCACCTTAGCAGCATGACGAGGTCTGCATCACCTGACAGCCTGGCCAATCCTGATCCTCCATCTGTGCGGATCAGCTGCACCTTCTCCCTGTTGTCATAGCAATGTTACATCAATGAAACATGCTTGCGGTTGTATCTTTGAGTCACGTGACGGCTGTGCATATACAGTAAGAGTGTGTGTGTGTGTGTGTGTCACCTGAGTGAATGGTTCCGGTTGAAGTCGGGCTGTCTCTCCTGCAAAATCTCAAAGATGTTTGGTTGTCGAAGAAACGCCACAATCTTGTCGTTGTAGGCTGGAAGAAGAGCAGACGCGTTGCACATTCTCAAATCTGATCGCTTCTTAAGATTTCTGTGTGTGTGTGTGTGTGTGTGTGCGCTTGTCCGTACACTGACCCACAGGCACAACATCTTGGCACTGCCCCCTGTTGGCAGAGGCGAAGGTGCTGGAAGGGCGCGGCACTACGGGTGGGCCGGCGTGACGAGGGTCTTCACCCACCTGCAGAGAGAGGATGAGAGAGTGTTTATTTATTTATTATGTGCCATAAATGCTGGTTTAGAGGCCTCTAATCCACCTAAACAACACGTGACCGTGTAATGTAGCTGTAGCTTGTCAGAGGAGCAGTTAAAGCAGCTGTCCAGTTACTACTGAGTTACTACCAGAGTGTAATGCTGGAACAACAAGTATGTCCTTCACGCCTAAAGCCCGCGTGTGTGTGCGTCTTACCAGTCGTCGTGGGCTGACCTCCCCGGCACTGTGGCTGCGTTGGCGGGTCAGGTGTTGGCGGTGTGCCAGGAGGCTCGGTGGGGGGCGGGAGCTCTGGAGAGGCAGCCGGGGGTCAATGAAGGTGGTGGCGCGGCAGTTATGGTCCACGAAGAAAGGCTGCGCGTGTGCACACGCAAACAAGACACTTGTCAAGTATACATGTTAGAAAAAGTTAACATTATAGTTTTACATTTCTTTGCATTATATAGATTATTATTATATATATAATATATATAATATATATATAATTATATATAAATATAGAAATACAAATATTGACTTATTTGATGATTTTTATCCATTTAATCTTCTTCATCAAATAAAACATGTATTTATTTCAGCACCGATTTATTTATTTATTGATGAATAAGTCATTTTTTGAGAAATAAATAATAGAAATAAACGTTGAGCATGTGTATATGCACAATTTAAAACACTACAGTCTACTGCATCCAAAACCCTTTAAGCCCTTGTGTTAACAGAATATGAGACTACATGAGACGGAGTGATATGGGCGAGGCTCCCACCTTGCCGGTGTGGTCGTGCTTCATCTCCCAGCCTCTGGGCAGCTCCAGCTGTTTGTTGGCAAACATGTTGAGGAAAGCCACCAGGTCCCTGTTGTGCTGGTAGCGCTCAAAGTGGTGGGCATCCCGACGCACCTTACTGATCATGTGCTTCAGACACGTGTTGGTGGTGAACATACGGTAGGCACTCTGAGAGAGAGAGAGAGAGAGAGAGAGAGAGCGAGAGAGCGAGAGAGAGAGAGAGAATAAGGAGAAAAGGCAGAAGAGGGGAAACACATCCACCAGAGAAAGTAGATCCATCACCATTATTATGTATGTGCTTTGTTTTTTATGAATAAGGGACTGTACACAAATTATTGGTGTGGGGAGGGGAGTTGAATTTTACACCCTTTCCAGTGTTTTTTAATATTTTGCACACGGATAAAAGAGTGGTATTGATCTGTATAATTAATACAAATACAAAAAATGAGTACAAAAAGCTGGCAACAAATAATGCTTAACTTCAATGATATTACAGGCTAACTTTATGACACATTACATTTACTTTACAATAAATCTCACAAGACTTAAAAATATTAAAATCTGGGGTCAGAAAAAGTTATTAAGCTATAATTATTAAACTAGCTCCCACTTTTCTGACCTCCCCCTTAATGATTGTGTGGTCAAGAGATGTTGAAGAAACAAATAGCATTGTGCGATCTATGAGAAGGAGGATAAGGGGGGGGGAGAGATGGATTGGTTGAAATAAAGAAAGGAGAAGAAGAAAACGAGTGTCCATACAGGGTTGGAATGCAGCACAGTGAAGAAGTCGGGGCTGGTGAGGAACTTGGCGCTGGGAGACTGAAGCAGGAGGGTAAGGCGAGACCTGGAATTGGACTGAACCACACTGTTGTCCCTACGCAGCTCTGCAACACACACACACACACACACACACACACACACACAGTAAAAAAAAAAAAAAAAAAAACACAAATAAAAGCTCCCAGACATGCTTTATAGACTACATAGACCAGAATGCAGTGTGCTGAGAGGATTACCTGGGATAGAGGGGTGCATATCAGTCTCATCCGGCGGTAGCTCATTGGCTGGCTGCTCCTCTGGTCTGCTGTCATTGGTTATTGTCCTACGTATGCTTTGATACCTGGAAAGATGTGCGTGTGTCTGCGTTAATTATGATGTGGACAGTCAAAGTAATAAAAGTAAAACAAACTTTGTTGCTTGTATTCACAGTTGGAGGTGTTTGTTCCGACCTGCGGTTCAGCTGCTCCATCTGCTGTATGGAGCTGGACCTCTGGAGGGTCTGCGGAGCGGGGGGAGCGGTGGGGCGCTGCCAAGTTGTGGTCCTGTTCACGTGGTCCACGTAGAAGATCCGGCCGTGGCTGTCGATACGAGCCTCCCAGTCTGGTACACACACACACACACACACACACACACACACACACACACACACACACGCATGTAAACGGAAGTAAGAACGCACACAATGATGAGGAGGTAAATGCAAGAGATTTGGTATCTAAACAAACAAATGTATAATCGACTTTATGCATCTGTTGGCTCGTCGGTAATGGCGAGAATTTCAGGAAAGGTGTATAGGAATGAACAACCTCAGAAAAGACAGATAAAGGATCCCCTCTTTCTTCTCTGAATGTGATCCAAAATGCTTGACATTCTGAGTTATGAAATAAAAAATAGGTTTATTGTGATAGAGCGTAACGTTGAGCCCCCGAAGCAGCGATTCAGCGTTCTGCCGTCGACTGGAAGGCACATCCGCTTTAGTGAAGGTGAACGAACAATCCGAGCTGCAAAAGGGACTCCGGCCTCACTGGGTGGCGTGGACGGAGACTACGGAGCACAATTTGCTGAGCTTGAGCGTGAAGAGTTTGCTGTAAGCCAATGAGAGTAAATCACACAGAACACTGGAAAAGTAAAGTGAAGGAGAACCCCTTTTAAAACCATCTAATTAAACATTTAGAACCAATTATGAAAAAGTAATAGATGCTTTATAATTACTACTATAATACAGCTGTAAGCAGACATTTCCAAGTGTTTATTAATCTATTTGCCAACAACTAAACTACTACTGTGAAGAATCAGCAGCTGGTGTAGTGAAAGTTAACTACAGTTGATATGCACTGATATTTTAAATCGAATTTCTGTATTATAACTCTTAATGTAGTTTATTCTGTTAATTACATGTATTTAATATAGTTATCAATCAAGTAATTACATTACTTATATTTCAAAAGAAGTATTTATATACGTATTTACCATCATAACAACTGAGCACACGCCATCCATTGATGAAGGCCGTGAGATGTGGGCAAACGCTCGGGAAGAAATCCAGTAAGCGGACCTTGAGTTAAGGCCTAATATTGTCCAGAGGTCAAAAATGACAAGTCTTCAGGAATTTTGTACGAATATTTAAACCTGCCTGTGACTGATTTGTACACGTCTATTAACGGTTAATAAATGCTTAATGACAATGTAAGGATTTGTTCACTAAAGATGATTACAGCTTTGTTAAACTGTGCTATCATTCATTAACTCTTTATACACCAGTTATCCGTTTCATAGACACATAAAAAAACAAATTATTACTTATTTCTGCTCACAACTACACCATAGTGTGTTATAAACCATTAATATAGGGCTTATAAATGCTAAACGGGGGATTAAAGTTAAGTGTTAAAAGCTTAGAAAAGGTAACTTTCTGTGGTTAGTGCTGTACCAATTAACACGTTGTTCCTCAGTTTAAGTGATCATTTACTGCACTCACACTCGCGCGCACACAAGCACACACACACACACACTCACTAGGTGGCAGCGGCTCGTCCACTCTCTGGTAACGACTGATGTCATGGCGGACAGATGGCAGGGAGCGAACTGACTGGTGGCCATTGGCCTGAGCTGTGGCACCTACACACGCGCACACGCACGCACAGACATAATATATAAGGTCATTAAAATGGCGACATTTTTGCATTAATTTAAATATAAGAAGAGGCAGAATTGCAAATGTGCATTCTGCCAAACGTCAGATGACGACCAGATGAGTACCAGATCAGATCCTGGGTCATCTCCCCTCAAGCACAGCGCTGATACCTACTACAGTTTGTTTGTATATTAACAAACATATTTTGACTTGATAGACACAAAAATAGACACATCATTAAAAGCGTAGGAAATGACCTGCTTAGTGCGGTTAGTCTGGGAACACCTTTGTTAATATGTTAAATTAGAACACAGCCCGAGTTTAAAGAGAAGTGTCTGCAATCGCTGCAGTGGGAGGACTGGAGACGTGAAAATTGAATGATTAATACCCTTGATTCTCTCCATTAAGGAGACCTCGAGTAAAGCAATTAACCTCCAGCTGCTCAGCCACACCTGGCAGAGGAGTGAAGCCGTGCAGGAGGTAAGAATGTGTGGAAATGTGCCATTCAGCTAAATTTTATTTATACAGCGCCAAATCATAGCAGCATCTTTTAATTTAAAGCAGGTCACTTCTATAAAAATAAAAAAAATAAAAAAGTTTTCCCAGGCACATAAAACTCGTATGCAAATTTCTGGTGTGATAACAATAATTCTTCTCAGTTTCTTTTTACTGGAAGAATAAAACTAAAAAGAAAAGCCATCTCCCACCTGTCTCTCTCTCTGCCCCCGCTGTCCCGTTCGGAGTCTCTCGGACCCCGCACGCCCCGAGGTTGTGGGCCGCGCCTCCGGAGGCCTGCGTGGACCGCCGCCTCCTCCACACCTCCCCTCCCTCCTGCTCCTCCCGCCCGTTGCCGCCGCTGGCTCTCGCTCCTGTAAGTAACATGACGTCAGGTTAGGACACTGCAAAAGATATGACCCTTTAAATCAAGTACAAGTACAAATTTCACAGCGAGATAGGTGAAGAAAACCGAGGATAAACATCCAGTGTAAGAAGCTCCATTGATGTTCATTTCATACAGAACACATTATATACATGTGACTCACACATTTTTCCGTATTAGCTAAAAGGCCGTGTGTAATTTAAACTGTTTAGTGCCTAAAAAAGTGAATCCTTAGTAAATGTTGTTGCCATTGACCATTTAACACCCACCATTTTCAGAAGTCCCTCCTCCTTGGTCAGCTACGTCGCTGCCGGTTGGAGCAGCTGCTGCTACAGGCCCGTTCGCCTCACTGCTCGACGACTCCGCCCCTTCCTCCTCCGCCTTCGGAGCAACTTCTTTTCTCGTCTCCACCTCCTAAGGAGAAAAGGGCAGAGGTGATGGAAAAAAAAATTTTTTTTTAAAAAGAGACCAAGGCGTGGAGCTTTTAGTCGCCTAAAGCGCAGCAGCTCACCTGTATGGGTGAAAGTGGACCAAGTGAGGGATTGCAGGGTACGTCCTGGTTTGTCCCCGCCCTGCTGCTCTGCTCCTGACAGGTGCACTCCCCCGCCGGCACCCCGGGCCCAGTTGCTGCTGCGGCGGCAGCCTGAGTCCTTGATGCCTGATACGAGCAGGGAGCTGTGGAGGTTTCTCCAGTGACGTGTGCAGCCTCGGTTGATGCTCCGGCGAGCTCCCCGCCCCCGGCTGCGGTCTCAGTGGCGGCCGGGAGCGGGGAGATCGCTGCCTCAGCGGATTCGCCGCCTGCCGGCTCAGTTCCAGGCTGAGCACTGGCAGAGGAACCTGCCTCTGTTGTGGCCCCAGCTCGGGGCCGAGTCTCGTCTCCAGTCTGCCCCTGTGGTTCCCCTGCTGAACCCTTGTTCCCCTGTTGAGACTCAGACGTAGCCAGTCTCCTTGATAACGCCAAGTCTGTGCTCTGCTGCGTCCTCGTCTCCTGCGACTGCTCCCTGTGCTGCCCTGCCGTCTCCTCGTCCTCATCCGAGTCTATGTGCAGCATGGCGTTGAGCCTCGTGTCGGTTGGAAAGCTGGAGCGGAGTTTCGGCGAAGGCCCCGCCAGAGGTCGGTCCCCGGGGCTCCCGGGAGCCTCGATGGCATCCAGGTAGTCGTTGAGCGACACCTGCCGGTGGGTGTGGTCGCCGGGAGCCCCGGGACGCAGGTCCTCCTCTCCCATCTGCCCAGGCTCCCGCCACACGCCGTCGTCGGCGTAGTAACAAGCGCCGTTGACCAACAGCGAGCCGTCGTCGGAGCCTGTGGGAGAAGGCCCGCATATGACGCGCGATGACGAGGATGGGTGAGGGAGGTCTTCGTCGTCGGAGGGACTGCCGGGGTCACCGTTCACTTCGCCACCCAAGATGCTTCCCATGGCGTCCGGGGAGGCTTCTGAGAGAAAGACGGGGTGGAGGAGAAGGAGGAGGGATGGAAGAAGATTGAGATTGGGGATGAGCGCAGAGACCCCCAGGGGACCCAAGGTAGATATGTGAATATTGGCCATGGATTGATAAACCAAATTAGGGAGATTTTTAGGGAAAAATAAGACTTCTGGATTATGTATCTGACCTTCAAAATAAAAGCACTGAAATATAACTTTAATTTAACAAATAATATGCCTTTAAGTAACATAATGCAGCATACCAGCTAAATGAACGTACAGACCAATCACAATTACAATGAAAACAAGTGAGTCACATATTGCATGTTCAATATTGCACAGTTCTCAGTATAAGATACATTTCAAAATAGATCCCCTGGCCTGTACTTTATCCTCCCAGTGCATTACAGACTGGCATGCAGGAGAGGACACATTCTACTGCACTGTATTTTTCTGAAGCAGAATATGATGCACACTTTGATCCAGTGGGTTTGAATAACAAGTGGCTTTACCTCAACTTATTCTGAAGGTATAGGTATCGTTCCCATGAGCACAACCTGACTCTGAATTAAAAGTTTATTAATTCGTTCACACAGACTTAGTTTTTCGTATGACCCAGGGGAGCTCTGTAGATTATCAGAAAGAGCCTGCAAAAGTTTTTTAAACAGTTGCCTCTAGTTTGTGCACAATTTTCCATCGTGTATAACACTGTGTCACTAATAAGGTTTCTTACGTGCAAACACACCTTCTTGTCCAGTGGAGGTGATGTCCACTCTGAACAGAAGCTGCCCGCTCACGTGGTCCGTAGGGAGGCGGCGACACAGGCTGTAGCTGACTGGCTGATCGCTGCGCACACGCACACACACACACGCGCACGCGCACGCGCACACACACACACACACACACACACACACACACACACACACACACACACACACACACACACACACACACACACACACACACACA
>JAVQJL010098786.1:0-33737 GCA_036024295.1 Nannoperca obscura
ACACACACACACACACACACACACACACACACACACACACCTCTCCAAAAGCCAACAGCCCTCCTACCACATTCTCACCGCCCCTTCCTCTTCTGTTCTGCAACCCATCAAGACTAAAGAGGCTAATTTCTGTTGATGGCTTACAGGTGGCCAGTGCAAGGTGAACCACATCCACTTTGCTGGCCAACACAGACACACACACACGCACCAACAGTTTGAAAAAAATCATTCCTCTAACCCACCCTTTTATAAACCCAATGCCAAACATCAAAGAGAATAACACACCTTAACACACCTCAAAGGCACCAGAGACACACAGTTACGCATGTGTGCAAACACACACCCCCACACACATTAAAACATCCAAACTCAAACATATGCACACTCGTAAACCTTAAAGCATGAAGGATTTCCAACAAATGGTTTGAGGGTCAACCCTAGGCCTGGGACTATCTCGTGTTTCCAAACAGTGAAAAAAGCCTTCCAGGGCTTTCATAAAAATCTCGTAACTCTTAGAAAGGTTCATGTTAAATTTCCTTAAAGACCATTGACCTATTGCTAAAAGTTACCAGCATCGATCTGGAAATGAGAATTTAAATCTTATCTTTTATCCTGGATAGATGCTTTTTGGAAATAGAAATTCTTCAGCTGACAGCAACAATCAAGTGAGTGTGAAGCGACTGTTACAAATGACAGCAATATCATGTGGAATGAGGTTCGCTCCAGCTCTGAACTGTGTGTAATTCAGCTCCCACAGTTTGCCCATTATCTCTGAAATTCCATCATCTTTCCAACTTAGCACATGTAACCTTCAATATCGCAAGTGCGCACACAGCTAGACACAATCCTTGATGTATCTGAGCTTAATGATATTTAGTGAAAAATATAAACATGTATAAGAGCAGAAAAGGTTTCAGTTGAGACAGGTGAGCCTCTGAGCTCAAACACAGGTGAACTGGTGCAATGTTGTCTTTATTTTTTTATGAAGTTGTTAGTTTAATGCCGTGTGTTTTTGATCATTCATTCCCTCTCACACAGGTTCCACATTCTTGGATATCCATCTGTCCCTCTCAGTCTTATGAAGGTTAAGAAGCTGCCAAATTACAAGACTGGGCTGTGAGACTGAGCTCAAACTCTTTCATTCGTTCCAACCAGAAGAAGTGCATGCGTGTGAATGGGTGTGTGTTTGTGTGTGGGTGTGTGTACTTCTGCACATGTAGATTGGATTGCAGCTCTTTGAAGCCATGCCCTTGCCTTCATTAAACACAGTCCGAGAGCCTGGAACAGCTTTCTGGGAATGTGTCGATCGCTCACACAGACACACATACTTGCGCGTACAAACACGAACACACACACAGTGCCAGTAAAAATGACCAGCTCTCTTTGAAGCCTGTGTCACTGTGCAAAGTGATAAGATGAAAGCTGATCATCCCCCTCAAAGAATCTTGCAAAGCCTCAAGTGAACATTGTGCCGACAGGCCTGCACCTAGGCCTGGAAGCCTGACGGGTGCCAAGCTAACTGCTACATGCCACACTTATCAGCTGCTATCTGATTGGACGGTGATTGTAAGCTGCCACTTGGCAATTATAGATTAAAAATGGACAAGCCCTTCTGACAAAAAAGGTCTTTTGAAGTTCTGCTGCACACATGGATCCCAGATTCAACCTTGATAAACACGTAAAAGGGTGAGATTGAAAGAATGCTAGGTAAGTGTAGACAAGTGTAGACCAGCCAGGCAGTAAAAGGTCTGACACCAGAGAGCGCAATCCAGGTTCTCATACACAAACGCAATAATGAGAATCAGGAAAGAGAGATGACAAAAGAGATTGGAAGTGGGAAAGAGACATAAGAGAAAAGATACAGTGAAAGTAAAATGGGGTAATCCCTGTTTCCCTCCCAGTGGAGGCGTGCAGGCAATGATGGAATGGGCTGCTCACATGCATTTAAACAGGGGCTTATCCCATCACTTTGATACACCTCTCTGTAATTGCCTGTATATATTTCTGTGCGCATGTTTAGAGTGTATGGGTGTATGTGTCTGTGTAAGTGTACAATGTTGTCTTGTCTGTCAATCTTGCTCATTATGCTTAATCCCAGGGATGACACTCTCAATCCTCTCTGTCAACCTGGGCCTTTGCAGCGCCACTCAGGCAAGGAACTGGGTTTAGCACTTGGTCACTCTCTCCACGCACACACTCAAACATACACGCAAACACACAAACACGTCAGGTAACACCAAAGCAGGTCACAAAGAGAAGAAAGCATTTTTGCTTGGCAAGAAAAGCAAACAACTATCCCACATCTGTATATGTGTGTGTGAGAATGTGAGAGAGAAAGGGGAGAGGGAGAGAGGGCAATAGAGAAAGAAAGCGAAATAGGGAAAGACACACACAATCATACACTCACACACACACATGCACTTCAGACACAAAGAAAGAGGAAATCAAGCAACAATTCCTGTGTTTGGAAATTCAAAACTGCCACAAAGCGATGATAGAGAATGAGTACAAGGGGGCTTACACTGATCACTGAACAGCAACACAGTTCTGAACCCACAGAAATATCTATATCTATTCATTACTGTGTTGACTCCCCCTCTTTCTTCCCATCTCTCCTCTCTCCCTCTCATCTCTCCCCATTTTTCTTTCCACCAAAAGGGAATCCAAGAAATGTCCACAAAACATCTTTCACCAGTTGTTAATATTGTTTCTGCTTTGCCATGATAAAGTCACGGTATGTTGCCTCATTCCACCTACCCCCCCCCACACACACACACACACACACACACACACACACACACATATATACAACAAAGGTGGATCTCATGCACGCAGGCATATAAACATGCACTCGCTTGAAGTTATGATGTAGTGTGAGGATCAACACACACAAACGGGTCTTAACCCATCATTAAGTTTCCAAACAAAAAATTCTGAAACTTCTTCCTGTTTTCATCGAAAATACACAAAATTGAATCAGTCTTTTCCCTCGCTCTCTGAAACCAGAGCATGAGATGATAAAATATGTGTGTGTGTATGTGTAGTGGTAGGATGATGCAGAGGTAGGACTGACTGAGCTGACATAACAGCTGACATCACTGATTTAACGTTTGCCCTGTGATCTCACTGTATGTGTGTGTGGTGCTGGACTCACCAGTTGGCAGCAACAACTCGGATCTGGCAACCCCTTAGCTGATCTGGCAATTATTGGCCCCTGTTGACCCCTGATATTGAGAGGAAATATGCTCTCAGTAGGTGGTTTGTGTGTGTGTGTGTCTATGTGTGCTACACTTTAAACCGGTCCATAAGATCAATGAGGCATATCAGTATGAACATGATGTTGACCAGTGTATTTGAACTTTATTGGTGCACAGAGGCAGTATTTTGCAAAGCCTTTTTAACAGCCAAAAAGCATTATTCTAATTGCCATTTTGAGGGAGCAAACACAATGAGAATAAAGTGGTGGGAGAGAAACAAGACTTGGGCAAGAACAGAGACAAAAAAAGGCATTCATTTGTGGATGGCTTGTATCCAAGTCCAATGGGAGGGGCTTGTCTTTATGTGTAAATGTGTAAAATGCAAGAGTTATTCCTTTGAACGTACACATATACACACACACACATACACACAAACAAATTATGGCTAAGCCTAGTTATTACCTAAGCAAACAGAGTTACTCTGAATGGAATGCCTGCTGTGAGACACACCAGTTTCAGACACAAAGCCTCGCGTTACAACAGGGAAACAGACACACACACCATTTCAAAACACACATACACACACATTACACACAAACACTGCGTGAGAGAAATAACTATGTGTATATGTAATTAGAAGGCAAAAACAAAGCAAACACATGTTTGGGCCTTGTTCTCCGGCCTGCACTTCAGTTCATTTGCACTGTGGCGCAGAAGGTTCTGCTAAGTTATTGTTTTTGATGCTGCTAAACACATGGTGTCTTGCTGGAGCAGCAGGAGGTTGAAGCTGGCCATGGATGGACATGTGTGTGTGTGTGTGTGTGTGTGTGTGTGTTTGTGGTGTGTGTATGTGCCAATATAGTTGGCTGAGGAATATTATTAGCATAGAACAAGAAATACTGTAAATATTGGTTTTATTGAGCAGTGATTGTTTGGATTGTATTTCCTAAAAGATTTTTTTTTCTTTTGTGTTGATTCAATGTATATACAGAAACGCACACACTCACAAGTTTACACATGTTGCTGTTCCGTGCCAGCAGAAAAGTTTTATTGGTTGGGACCTCTCGCTAATTAGGAGCTACATTTCACGAGGTACGTGTCATTTTTGGTGCCTGTTAACAAATTCTTCCTCTGGAATAAATCTGACAAAAATTGTAATAACTTTCAGCTTACATTATTAGTCACAAAACATTCTTCTAATGAAATCAATGTCAAACTCAACATAAACAATTGCCCCAACTCTGCTCTGATTCACCTGTTATTGAGTATTTGTTGAATAATTACTCTGCACAGCCATCGTTCATAGAAAGGGAGAAAAACAGAGAGAGAAAGAAAGAGGGCAGGGGGCAGAGAGAAAGAATGTGACTGAGAGAGAGCAAGGCTGAGAAATTAAATTGAGATGCAGAAGAGAAAGACAGATTGCGTCCACTCTGGTATGCCATCTTTACGATCTGTCTGTGAGAGAGCTAGTGAAATTGAACTCAGGTGTAGTGTGATCCCAAAAAAGCCATCCCCCCATTAGGGCTAAAGAATCTCACATAAACAAATTACACAAATACTTTCTCTATAAAAGAGAGGGTGAGTTTTCTCTAACTGTGCAGTGAAACCCGAGCTGGGCCTTGTTTATGTGTGTGACAGAGTGTTTACATTGTCCTCCACTCCCATCCCTTCAGATGGGGAGAACGCCAGGTCTCCGACAGCTCTACTCCTGTCACACTACCTGTCAGTCTTTGGGATTTCTGTTATGGAGAACATGTGCTGGGTCTCTATGTGTGTGTATGAGTGTCTGTATGTGTATATGTGTGTATATGTGTGTGTGAGTGGGAAATGCCAACCAGTGCTCTGTTCTCATTATATTACTAGCTTAACCACTAGCGATGAGTTCAAGGAAGGAAGGCAAGGTAGGAATCCATGGATGAGAGAAAAAAACAATGACTAATGGCCATGACTCTGGACTTCTGCCTGTGGTTATGACTCTGTAACACACACTCGTCACAGACATAAACCTTTCATTGTCTTTTTATTTCAAACCTTTAATTTATCCAGTAAGTTCACTAATGTCAGCAACATCATGCCTCACTTCCCCAGCTGTATCGTTCTACCTGGTAGCTGACTAAAGCCGCAGTCACCTCAAATACATTTAATTCTATTCCTCTTGTGGATTGATTCCACCTCATTCAAAATAGCAAAATAGACAGACTCACCAACGTTCAGGCAATTTCAGAACAAGGGAGAGACTGACCTTTTGTTTCAGGAGGGTACTGATTTTTGCCTGTTTTTTGACGTTTGCAACAAAAACAAGCTCCATCTGTACGGCTGCCAGTGGGTACAAGGACAGGGTAAATAGAAAAAAATTTGATAAAAACATGGATCATTTTCACATTGTGGCATGCTAATGTTAGCTGGATAGCTTGTGCTTACAACCCTGCCCACACTATTTCCTGTCCCGCCCGTCGTTTGCCACAGCAAGCAAGTAAATTTCACCTCGCCAGTTCTTGTCTGACCGCGGCATAATACAACCGCAGCTTTTTAATGTTGGCCACTGAGCAGTAACACTAGAGCTCAAGCAGAACCCAGTTACCCAGCCAAGTCTTCCCAACAAGACTGGGGATTCAGTCCAGCAACCTTAAAGTCACAAGACCCTTTCTCTAACCTTGAGGCTTTTAGTTCACAGAGCAATATGTAAATGTATTCAAATCAAGCCAAACATTAAGTACAATAAGCCTGCAACGGTCAGACACAAACCTCAGTGACCTGACCTGATTCATAATCCTGACACCTAGAATGAGTGCGCACTGAACTGTGATGCTGTTCTGAGATCAGTAGGAGGAGGACCACCCAGCAGTGGAGGTAATCCCATAGCTGCAGGGTTGAAGCCTTGCTGCGTACACACTCTGACAGGCTAGGCCACTCCTGGATAGGATAATAGAGTGAAGCGAAAGTACAATGGCACCTATTGATGACTGGTGTTAGGTTTTATCCTGCCATGCTCTACTCTGCTTTTGGTGAGAAAGAATAATCAAGTAAGTCTCTCTTGCTCAGTTACCTCTCTCTCTCCCACCCTCTGCCAGCTGGTGTACAGTTCAACGTGGTTTTAATTACAGGTGGGGGACAGTAGTGTTTTAAAAGACCAGGTTGGCTGTCACAGGAAGGTTAATGTGGTTCCTCTGAGCATTATGATACCAAAAGTTAATCTCTTTGTCATATTTTTAGGTCTACTACTCATGCCAATAGGGTGAAATACTGCAGTTAGCATTACAATTTGGAATAAATTCTTCAAAATCAAACCATCAGACAGACAAACCATCGGTTAATAGATAATAATAATACTGTCCAGTCAGATTATGTAAATTACATCCTTTACAAAAAAAGTTCCACAGATTTACAGCTTCATGAGAGGCCAGAGACTGCCTACTACTTTGTATCTGTATGTGTGAACACAGCATAAAGCTGTATCAACAAAACAATTCAGTTTTGGTAAAGCACATTGTAACTGACCACTTAGCACCTAAGGTTACTATGGGCAACCATCTCCACTTTGTGCCTCGCTGGATTGTCAGAAACACAGAGCAGCCCACTGCTGGTTCTGCTTTAGCCCGTCAAACACACTCACATCAAACACACAGCCAGCGGCCCTTTACAAGATATAGAGATGGAGAGACAGAAGAAAAGAAACAAAGAAGTGGAGAGGGAGTGACGGAGATGCACTGATTCAAAGCAACCCCCAAAAGCGGAAGCCCAGGGGAAAACAGCCAATCACAAGAGGATCCCTCCCTAGCCCAATCAGAACGCATTCCAATGAGAATCCTCTCCTGGCTCAACCAACTAACCCCCAGAGGTATGCACAAAAAATAAGACACACACACACAAAGTGACCTAGATACACACTGCAGCATATCTTAACTAAGGTCCTGACAATGGCTGGCCTTAGCACAATTACAACCCAGAGTCTGCATTCAATCTACCCTCAGTCTAAATCCCCTCTCTGTACTGTAACTGTTCATGTCTTTGTCTGTCCTGGCAACACTAGAGCAAACAGTGCTGTTTGTATGTAAGTTTGAGTGTGTATGTGTGTGTGTGTGTGTGTGTGTGGGGGGGGTTCATGATTCCATTGCAGACAGATGAGATTGGTGTCTGGGCTCATTCCTGGCAAGGATACCGTTTTTTTAGAGAGAGAAGCAAGGAGGATAGTTGCAGGATGCGAGACAAAAGGATGTCAGTGTATGTGTGTGTGTGTGTGTGTGTGTGTGTGTGTGTGTGTGTGAATTTGTCCGTGTTTGTGTGTGTATGCATAACTGTGTGTCTCATTGTGTTGGTAGACTGAGATTTCCTTTGGTCTGGAGGAAAAAGAGTACAACATGCTAAGAAGCGAGGATTCAGGGATTTGTGTGTGTGTATGAAAGTGTGTTTGTATGTGCGCATACAAACAAGTTTGTGCATGCCTGCTTACAGAATGTGTGTGTGTGTGCGTGAGTGAGTGTGCATGCGTGCAGTTGTGTCTCTGCCAGTGTGTGTACAGGGTTGCATGAGAGTGTGTGGTTGTATAGATCCCCTCTTGGCAGCGGCAGTGTAAGCTGAGGAGGGTCTTACATGGGCTTTAATCCTGTGCTGAATGTCATCGTACAAGTGTGGCTTTTCCATGGGCCAAGATAAGAGAAAGACAGAATGAGAGGAAGAGGGAGTTCTACTGCACATGTGTAAGTTGTATGCATGTGTGCATATGAGTGTACCGAAAAAACACCTTTGTAAAGTAGCCTGACCCATTGGTTTGATGACATGGATTATAGCAGTGACATACAGTAAGCTGTGAGGGACAGACAGAGCAGCTACAGCACTAATCTGCTTGTCTGAGCTGATCTAGAGGCCATTCTGGCATCCAATTCTAAGGTTTCACTGGAAAACACAACCTGGCTGAAAACACGCTACTTAGCCCAACAAGCTGAGCTGTGTTGGACTAACTTTCATTTAGGCCAGAGGTTTATACACTTTTTTTCAATGTGGGGCCCAAATGAGAAGTTTATTCTGTAGCCCTAAGACTCAGGGGCTTTAAAACATTTTACTGCCCATGTCATAAGCATACCCTGCAGCAAAAGGCCTGTGACCCATTTTGGGATTTGAAGCCTAGGTTCAACAAACATTATGTAGGTTTGGATAGGTCACTGATATATAATGTCAGCAACTCTTCTTTTGAGGAACAGAGAGTTATCATAACGAATTAAAACTCAAGACATCAATTATTTGTTTTGACAAATGGCAACGCAGCACATCTCGCTTTTTACAAGCTTCCTAGATGTGGCCGACCTTTGGGAAAGTGTTGGGCTAGCGTGAGAAATAAACTGCAGCCTACTGTTATACGAGGCCTAATTAGTGGTCAGTCCTTAATGTTGAGTGGCAGTCCAAAGGTTGTTGATGTTATTACAGTAGCTCTGCGATAGCCCAAGTTATGAAGCCTCTCCGCTGGCACTGGTATGACTTTCAGCAGGAGGAAACAGGTAAATTCCTGTTAGTTTTCCTCTTCAATTCTACAAGGAGTGTCCGATAGCAGCTCTGGCATTTCTAAAACAGGGAAAGAAAATAGTGAAATTCCTACTGCTATTACTTATTAAAATACATTTAGTGTTATTTTTCCACCACAGTGTTTCCGTGGGTGTCAATCTTGATCTTAAATGTTTGCTTTCTATTAGGCGATTTAAGCGTATGTATGCCTGCGTGTATGTGTGTGCACTAGTGCTGTATGTTGCAGGGTGTGACATGTACCATTTCAGTAGTGATAAAGTGTCACATGTAGTAAAGTCAGCAGGTGAGTCCTCTAGCTTGTAGAAACCCCCACCTCCCTCTATCTGCCCCTGAATATCTCCATCTGCCTTCGAGCAGTGGGCACATGACATGTACATGATTGACAGCCTAGGGGTGGGTCTACATGTTAAAAACACAGTTTGGGGAAAAACACAGGACTTACCCACGACCTGAGGCTGTGTGGTATTTTTAGTGCTTTTAGTGAGTGTATGTGCATGTGTCTATGTGTGTTTGAGTGAGAGAGAGAGGAGAGCACAGGAAGTCTGAGGAAAATAACAGGTTTAAAGTCAAAAGCCTGTGATTGCCTTTTCTCTGTCTCCCAATCCCCATACCTCCCTCCACATCACTCTTTGTCGGTGTTCAGACTTTCTCTTTGGGATGTAATCCAGCTTGAACAGGGAATCTGACTTTTAGAGCATCCCACTGAGAGTTCTCTTATGCACCATGATTCTTCTCTATATCTAACAGACACACACACACACACACACACACAGAGAAAAGCACACACCCAAACAAACACGCAAATGATCATAAGTAACTCCCCAGGTGCAAGTTTCTCCTGAGGGAAGGGCTTTTGTGTGCTGTCATCTCTATAAGCTCACAAAACACCCTTATAATCCTGCCAATCTCTCTTTTTCTCTTTCTATTTCTTGATCTTTCTTTCTTTTACACACACACACACACGCACACACACACACACACAAACAACTGGCTGCACAGTAAGAACTATCAGTCAATGAATCTATCTATCTGTTTTCCCATTTAAACCTCAGCATCACAAGGATCCACCACAATTCCTTATCTATTCTTGGCCAGCACGTCACAGAAATACTTGGATCTTGGTATCTTGTGGCAATGGGATTTGAAGATGCGATGGAGATAACTGAAAAGAGTAAAACAGAGAGAAAAACAGGAAGGAGAGAGAAGTGAAAAATGGCGACAGCTTGAGGTGTACTGATTTATGAGTGTGGGCTGGTTGAGCCTTTTCTGCACAGAGACCAACCGGAGAGGAGTTTACAGACAGACTGAATCACACCTGGCATGTTCAGACAGAGAGGGGAGGATGAGGTGGTTCAGTAAAAGTATTTCAGCTTATAGACTTTGACAAACTTTGAATGTTTCAATAATTATTTCTAAAGTAATCGCACACATGTTATGTAAATGTACATGTATATGCCCAGCATATCAGAATAAACCCATTTTTTGAGGGTTAATGTTACTAGCAGCATGTTTCAGATTATGAACCTGTGCCAGCGAATTAGTAGTCATAAATGAGAAAGCACTATAGCATCATTTCAATTACATACTAGAGAAAGAAAAGAAAGTTCTTCTTTCTTATTGTATTCTGGCAGACGTGTTTGTGCACTTGAACCGAAAAATTCTGGGAAAAACATTGAACTACCACATTGTAGCATAATCTTTTAAAAAAGCTAGTGAGGTCAGAGCACTCAGCAGTGTATGGTACAAGAGGAGAGAGAGGCAGCACTGACATCATTTGAATTGGGGATGTCGACCAAACTGTATAAAATACAAATCTTCAAAAAGTACATTGAAAATGCCCATTCTGGTATACTGTTATATTTTTACTCCAAATTTACATGAAAGTCAATTCTTCAAAAAACTAAACTGGAACTAAACTGCTAATAATGTCTGGGCTGATGGCCCACTGCAGCTGCAAGAGGATGCTGGCTCAGGTCACCATCAGTGGCCGTAGGATAAATCCCATTTTGTTCCCACTTGGCTAGCTCACTACCATCATCTCATCTCTCAAGTGGACAGCGGACCTGTCAGGGTCAGTTGAGTGAAGGCAGAGATGGAGCCTAAACAATTAACTGGCTGCCAAGCTCCTCAGACAACCGGGGGGGACGGGTGGGACGTGTCCCCCCCAATATTGGAAAAGGGTGCATTTGTCCCACCCAAAAATTATACCACCGGTGAGAGATGTGTCCCCCCCAATGTCAAACTCACTCCTACGCCCCTACATGTGTTGGATGCGCAGCTCTCCACCAACTGGGTTTCTGCACAGAACTGCATAGGTTCATTCTTATTAGATGAGCACACACGCACATTTTCACTGCATGGATAAACACTGATGAGCAGGCATTTCCCTGTGATTATAAAACTAGAATTACAAAACCTAAATATTAGTCTTCACTCCTGCACATTTGCAGGTTTGCACGAGCGCTTGTGTGTGTGGCCGTGTCTTGGCGTGTGTAATGAGTGTGTTGTGGGTGGGGAAAGGGAGCTTACTCAGACAAACTGCCTTATGATCCACACATCGGGTGTCTAACTCTCCTCTCCTGCACACAACTTCAAGAAAACCACACAAAAAAAAACATGAATAAACTTGTCCTGCTCACAACATTGCCAGTCCTTCCTTAACCCCCCACCCACAACCAACCACCCACCCAACCCCACCTCTTCTGTCTGCTGGGGCTGAAGAAGCATCTCTGGGTCCTGTCTGTCTACAGCTTCATACACCAACAGTGACAAAGCAACTCTATCACTGTTCTCCATTTATCTACTTCAATAATAATAAAATAATAATGGCCCTACTGCCCTACTTCAGGGACTGATAAAATGTTTTTTCTAAATATTTATCAACTATTGTACCGGTGGATAATTTCAGCATTTTTAACATTAACATTTTGTTAGCATTTAGCAGCTACAGCTCCCATTAGACCTGGACCTGTGTGCTATGCTGTGTGCACAAGAAGAGGGCCTTTAGGAAAACAATTTACGTGTTGTTTCAGGATAGATTGAAATACATACAACATACAGCGCACACCGATGCTGTTGCTCAGGTGTTGCTGAGTTATTGACTTCTCTCCACTCACGTTCAGCCTGGTGGAACAACCTTTGACCTCACAGACTGATGATTCTGACAGCTGGCTGAGGGATGGCCTCGGTCAGACGCCTCTACTGACCTCCAAGCTGTGGTTCACTGGTCACCAAAGACAGTCAGAGAACAGCTACACGTGTGTGAGGAGATACCCACACAGCCAAATATTACCCAAATGTACTCACACAATATGTATGTACATTTATGTCACACTTTTATACATGATCACACATATATACACACAAAGCTGGATGATGACTAGTTTACACCCTGGACTAACAAATATATATATAAAAAATATATAATATTATATATAATATAAAAATATTGGAATTTCACAGGGGATTCTCGTGGCCTAAACACACAATTTCGATTTGTTCTATAAAGTTAAGTAGTAACAAAGTAATGTTTTTGCTTCCTAAAAACAAAATTGAATAGCAACTTAGGTTTAATGTAGAAATGTAATTTGTAATGCGACTGAGGTTATCTAATGTCATTTCCACAAACTTAAACATAAAACCATAAAAACTAAACTAATGACTTGTATTCACTCCTGAATGTCTCAGAAATCCAGTGTATTTATTAATTAACACTTACTGAGTTTACATTATTACATGGGGTGGATATTTCTTCAGGCAACTTATAAAAATATGTGCCATTAGTTTGCAGTAATTAATGCATGGTGTTATTGTTGTTTACACTTGAGATTGATACCTGGCACACAGTGCAGAAAAAGTGGCAGGGCCAGCTCCACCATGTCAGATGCTGTTGGCATGCTGTTGACTTTTCCTTCAAAGCCAACCTTGAATTAAAACGTACCAATGAAAATTAGGTAGACCTGATATTTAAAGCATGGTATTTTGTTTACTGTTAAAAGGAATGTGACATTAAAAAGCAGACACAACTGAGCTGTAAACTGTTATTATTATAACTATAAAATTGTGTCAACCAAAAGGTGATGTAATTTCCCACACTCAATACTGACACATTTTCATTTTCCAATATCAATGCTGTGCACTGTGAGGGTGTATTTAAGGTTTCATTATCAACCTGCAGATAAGAGAACACAAAGAAGAGTAATCTCAACTGCTGCAGGCAGGGGCGGGCCTACCATAGATATAAAACAGTAGATGGAACCAAAATGGAGAATGGAACCATATGCCGGCCAACTTACAGTTTTAAACTTGCTGTAATTAAAAGCTATCGTGAAAAAAGGCTTTTTATTCACAGTAATGAGTGTGCCTGTCTACAATGAACAAAAAACAAACAAAGATTCTCTCGTAATTGTGCATTTATATTGCATTACTTTTTCCTTTTTTTCCTGAACGTAATATGTAACAACTGTCTTTGATATTCTGAAGGACTAATAATAACATTAAGCAATATATTTAATGTAGAAATCTTAAATAGATTCAATATTACAATATTACAATACTATTTATAATCAGAAACACAAGAAAAACACAACTACTGCAATATATAAATATATTTATTAACGTGATAAATTGAACTTAAGGAAAATATATATTTCACTTTCTCTCTCTCACACACACAGGGTTTGTTTTGATGATAAAAGGAGAGGTTGGAGACCCTTGCTGACTCTAATGAGGAGTTATTTTTGTTGATAAAGTTTAGTTTTGAAAGGTTTACTTTGTGCTGTAACGTTAACACCTTCAGCAGAACTCCTGATGGACTCATCGCAGTTGTTTTTCATTCTCATGGCAAGATAACGTTAAGGACATTATTTACGATAATAAATCGTGGGAATTGTGCAACACTGCATGCTGGACCTGAACTGCTGAGGTACAAATATCTGACTGGATTACTTTACCTGATCAAAACATGGATATTTTTTTAAAAAGACATGAGGTAAGCTGACAACAAGTGATGTTAATATGTGATGACTGACTGCTGGATTCAAGGTGGCTATTTTTGGGTTAGCAAGATGTGGTCAACATGTAACATTAAGTGCGACTCCTCGAATAACATTATGTTGGCTGATTGTGTGGCTGGTTGTTAGTGTTCCGTGAGTAACGTTACTGTTGTGTTGATTTGCCTGGTGATTTATTAAATGGGATTAAAAGTGAAGACCAGCGCTTTCGTTAACGCTCTGTGTTTACTCTAATGTTACACTTGATTGCAATGGACTCAGCTGCTTAGGGTAATTTCAATAACTTTGTTATAACATTAAAGTTACGTTTGAACTCTAAGTTAGTGTAGCTAACATTAAAACAATGGTTGCCGGTTATAACTTAACTGTTTAACTAACAGATTAATGCTATTGAGAGCTAGCAAGCAGCAATTTAGAATTTAGCTGCTCCGTTAAGTAGTTGGTAAAGTTACCTAGTTTAATAACATTTTGTAGTTTTAATGGACCCATATGTAAAAAAAAATGTTTTGTTTGTCACTGTATAATATAATCTGTATTATTGTTGTTCATAAACACAGTATAAAAATCATATTGAATCGGAAAAAAAGCGGAACACTAGTTCACAGTTTATCAATTTAAGGCCTGTATAAATATGTCTAAACATAGAACATAGGTGGAAGTTTTTAGTAACAAGGGGCTGAAAACTCTACTCCTTTAAGTACCACATTCTAGTATTCTTATCTTAGTATACGTTGAGACAGTGAGTTTTCAAAATGTCTCTAATATGATATCAGTATAATATAATATAATATAATATAATATAATATAATGTAATGTGACTGTTAGTGTGTGCATCTTGCACGGATGTCGGGGACAGATTGCAAGGCAATAACCCACACAAATGTACCAAATGACAACAACATCCCTTCAGTACCAAGGAGAGCGCACGCCATGGGTCTGACTTTATCAATAAACAAAATTTTACTCTGCAGCAACAAAGAATACCATCTTTGCTGTCAACAATTTGATTAGAGGTTAGTAATTTAAACTAAGATTAGATTATTACAGTTTTGAAGACACAAATACATCACTCTAAACTATTTCTGCATTACTGTCACTCGCACAAACACAGAGAAATGCATTTTTTACTTAGCCCTGTACATTTCTCAATGACTTCCGGTGCAACTCCAAGATAATTAATTATTCAGTTAACTCCAGACAGACAGAAGAGAGTCCACCAGGTGCCTCCCACAGTCAGCCGCTTTGGGTATGTGTGACAATAGTCTTGTCAACCAAATGTACAGCTTCCTGATTGTCTTGCTTCCATGGTTGCTGTAGTTTGGCTTTGTTTCATAGGTTGCCAGGTCAGATTTGATAGGGAGGAGCCCTTGAACTTGAAGGTGGAACCAAACAATCAGAATAAGGCAATTGAGAGACAAGCACAAACATTTCCGTTACACTTGAATTAAATTGTTGTTTAGAATAATAAAGGGAATCTGTTTCCCACTGAACTTGGACTCGTTTTTCTTGACTTGCTTAAGCCGCGCACACACAAGAGTGGAATACTCACACAATGTAGACATACAAACACTGTATTCACTGCAAACACAGCATGGGCAAATAAAAGCCATCTTCTTGACTTGTTTTAACCTGAACAAGGCCTCAGTCCTTCCTGCATGCACACACATGCACGCCGACACACACACACACACACACACACACACGTACACAAACATATTTCTGTCCCCACTTGGAAAGCCTCTCAGCTTCTTTTCGCTTCATTCACTACAAATAACTTCACGGTGGGATAAAAGCATAATGTTTCCAGAAAACCTCTTCCCCCCACTTTGCTTTACTCTTTTGGCCCCATGTTCTCCTTCACTTTTTCCTCCAACCCCCTTCCCTTGTGCTCTTTGTCCAAAAGGACATTCTTATTTCATTAGAGGGGGGGTCTGGGAGGCCAAGAGGGTAAACAAAACCTCTGTAATCAACAGCAGAACATACACAACCACAATGAGCCAATCAGAGCCTAGTGTCCTTTTAGACAGAACCATAGCTAACCAATACAAATCCACACCTGGACGCTCAGAACTTGAACTTGCCAACTCAAACTCAGCACGTAGGTTTGTGTGGAATTCAAAATGGAGACAGCACTGAGAGTCAAGGTTATCCATAAGAAACAGCAATCAAAGCTAAAGCATGTATGCCTGCAAAGACACCGATGCACACACACACACACACACACACGCAGATCCCCAGCTATTTGTCTATCGGTGCTGTCATCTCTGTTTGCTCATATTAGGGAAGGCTCACTCAGGGACAGGATATGGGGATTAGGTCTGGCCTTATTGCGCTGTAGCTACACACCGCTAAATGGCTCCCATCTGTTCTCACATACAGGACGGCTAATACACGTTAGCTGCGCTCGCATTGTGCACTGCCAGAATAACAGCAGTGGATAGATGAGCAGCACTGATAGCGCTAGCCACAACACCACTCTGTGCTAAAAGCTAATGTGCCTGGATTATTCTATTAGACTGGGATAGGAAGCACTAATACACACATACACACACACAGGCGTGCATACACACACCATCATGATATCTGATTGGAGTAACCTAAGCAGTAGGCTAGTCACAGTTACCTTGAAGGAATATACGTTAGAGTAGGGCAAGTCTGGGGAGAGGCGGAAAGAACAGGAGTGATGGAAAAAGATGGAGAGATGGAAAGAGAGGGAGAAAGGGGGCAGTGTGGTCTGTTTCATTACGGTGAATCCTGACACTGCTGCATTCTCAGCACACATGGACTGGATTATAGGCTATGTGGGCTGCTCCAGCACTGTATAGCTCAGCAACGCTCTCTTGCACACACACACACACACACACACACACTTGCAAATGCACACACAAACACCATAGCTAAACACAGTAAAGTCTTTTCACTGCAGGAAGACAAACCACTTGCTCACATACAAGCTATAGAACTCTTAATCCCAAAAGCAGCACTAGGGCAAAGTGCACAACTACTAAGTCATTGAGGTTAGAGACCGAATCTGCTTGTGATGGTCCACCTGTGGATTACTGGGGGAAAAAAATGAGATGCACTGGAAACTATGAGTATACCATGCTGCCTGGTTTTCTCTCTTGTTCCCACATAAATACATAGGCCCCCTGCCCCTTTCTCTCTCTTTCCCTGTCTCTCTCTCACTATCTCTCATCTTTCACGTGTACATTTGTAAATCTCTCTTTTTCTCTCTCTTTGTCTTACATGCACGTTTATTAGCTCCAAGCAAACCATAATCCTCACTGCACAGACCTCTTTCCGCACGTCTGCGTTCAAAGGCAGTCTATGGGGGGCTTCAATATAAAACCCCCAAAACAGGAATTATCCTTTATGACTCTGCATTCTTCATTTTATGCTTTTTCAGCTTGCAGCTTTAAAAAAAAGTTTCAAGACTGTTCTGTGCTGTATTGTAATTAACTACCCCACACACTGGCACACAACAGGGTGGGGTAGCGCGGTAAAACTTTACTACGACTGAAAAAGTGGGGTGTGGAGAGACAGACTTGTCCATCTCTGGTTTTTCTCACTGTGTCGTTTTTATCACCTATGGGCCCTGGTATGCCCGCTTTAAGCTGCTGGGTGTGTATATGTCTAATACCACACAGTTACCTATATAGCCACAGAGTGCACAGACAGCAAGCAGCACAACCAGCACATGAGCACTTCAGAGAAAGGCAGCCATAAACCTCTGAATAAACTGAGGCTCTATAGTTGACTGAAATTCATAAGCAATGGGAAAAAGAGCCGGGTTCTATTACACTCTAGTTTCTCAGAGTTGGGTAATGCTGTGGTTATTGTGGTACAATCAATGTTCCTATGGCTAATGGTTACTTGAGCCCACTGAGGAAGCCTATTGTGTAGAAGCTCATTAAAATATCTGGAGCAGATATACAGTGCTACACCCTGGCAAGGAGTCTATCAGTAGAAAAAAATGTAACAATAGCTGTGTAGTAGAAACTTACTGTGGACAAATGACTGCAGGGTTGCCATGGCGATTGTCATCATGCCCATATTCCCTCTTCATCATCCTGTGAGAAAAACATGCAAAAAATCATCATCGTCATTATCCATCCATTAATCATCGGTTTACATGATACTTTGTTTTAAAAGTAAATGGCTTCCTTTTAGAGCAGAACTACTTACTGTACAAACTCTGGCCCAGTGGTATAGTCAAGTATAGTCTCATTGCCTAATCTTATGGTCCTCCTAACCCCCTGTGGCTTTTAATCAAAACAATCCTGTTCATGTTCCTCATTCAGAAAAGCTGTGCATGATATCATGAAATGCTTTCCTCAGTGTGATTGTTAGGAATCAATAACTAAACACACAAGGGGTTTCCTTGGGACTGAAACTGTGCAGGCAAGAGCCCTGCTAACAGGAAGGCTAATTCACTCAGACACTAACATTACAATGGTTAGCATGAGCTGGCAACTCACTGTAATATAATGCTAAACTAGGCTCCGGCAAAGCAGAGTCTATGCTAGCGCTACATAGGAGCAAAACACACAAGGGCCTTGGCTGCAGTCCACAGTGGCTTTGGCTGTACTGAGTGGTTGTGACAGGCTCAGTAAACTCAGTAGGCTACACCTAAGCAGCTAAGCTATAGATATAATGGCCTTTAAATGGAACATGCTCAATGCTAAATGCTAACATGCAGTGAATAGCTGTGACAGGCCCTGTAAACAGAGCCAGACCTATAACCACTCATTCTGCCAGGTTAAACACATACACACACACACACACACACACACAAACAGACCAAATACCATGTGCTACTTCTCATAAACCTGAAGCAGGCAGCATGTTAAGGCTTAGAAAAAAAGAACAGTAACCCAAAAGAAAAGGTTGTATAATTCTTTCTCTGATAAACACTTTATGGCTGTTTTCTATTTCCTTCCGAGGCTGCTGCCAAGTATCTGGCAGTGGTGCTGGCATGGCTAAATGAGAACAACATGAACACAACAAGGCCCGTCAAACTGCACACACTCCACACTGAGGCACAGACCTGGTGTGAATCTCAAGAGGCTAAATCTACTTCCTGTGCTTGTCTCCTCTGATTCAATTTCACCTGTCCTCAGACTAAGCCCATCACAGATTAAGTACAGGACAGGGAGTATAGTTAAAGGACTGGGATGGACCCACTAACTGTAGCTGATCTTTGAATTACATGCGGTTTGGCTCCTCAGAAAAGCGTAAAGAGTGTTCTTGCATTTGCGTGTCCACTATTCCAGTGCATGCATTTGTGCTTACGTGTCTTACATGTGCTGGTTTGGTGTGCATGCGGTGTGTATGTATTCGAGCAAATGTAAATGTAAAAAAAATAAAAATAAAAATGCATGTGTGGTCACTGTTATGTTATTCATGGCACTAGCTGTATCTTGGAAAGGCATTGTGGTCTCCGGGGTGAGCGTGCAGACCCTCTTCATCATCATTATCATTATCATCATCAATCATCCTTCGAGTGGCATTCCTGGACTCAGCAATGAACTGAACCACTGGCCTGGCCGCACTTGGATATTACATTTGAAATGGGAAAGATGGAGATGGAGGGAGAGAAGAGACTGAAAGAAAAAATGAAAGAAACAGCGAGGCATGGAGAGAAAGAATGTGGGTGGAAAAAAAATACACCAGGAGGAAAAGTGATGTTAAAGAAGTACAAGTAGAGGTATGATTAAAAATAAAATGTGTCAAAAGCTCGGTAAGAAGGTGGAGAAATTAATAGGTAAAGTAATAAAAACAATAATCAAGAGGAGAGATAGAACAAAGCGTTCAAGAAAAACAAAGAGTAATAATTAATCACATTTGAAAGAGGGAGATTAAAGGAGATGTGAAGTCGTATGTTTGGAGGGAAAACTGCCACTGACATCCAGACCTGACATTACCCATCAGCAGTGCACACACACATACTCACATACTCACACAGACACACACACACATACACACACAAACACACCTGGGAGGCCTTACCCTGACCCGCGCTGAATTTCCCCATTAGGGTCAAAGATCAGATATAAGGAAAAGCCACGGGGTGACCGGCCGACCTCTGTCAACAGGGTCTGTTGTTTTTGAAGCGTGTGTGCTTGGCACATGAAGAAGAATGGCAGAGAAACTACTTAGCTACTTGTAAATAAAAAGCTGTTTCTGTTTCTTCTTGTGAACAGAAGGGGATGATGACATCTTGATACACATATTTCATTTGGACATTTTCTTCCTGTGCATTGTCTCACAGCAGACTAAGCTAAATCTATTTAATTTGCAAATTGACACATTTGTAGACCTTATCTTTATCTAACCTAAGTTTAATGTATTTCTATTTTTGCCCCCTTTTAAAAGAATATTTAACTTGTTCCCTCAAACGTTGCATATAAAGTGTGAGCCATCATAGTTCCCTTTTATAGACATAAAAATCAACTTGAACAGAAAGTATAATTCAGCCAAAGATTTATGAGTTATTTTGTTATTGCCCACATTCTTAACAAGATTTCCCAGCAACCCTAATAATACTTTCTTTGCTAGTCTTTTTCAGTCCAACTTGAAAAGTTGAAAAATAATTTGCAGAAAGCTACTGTTTCATATGTTCAACACTATAAACGCTGCTGCAGTAAAACTGTGTTGGATAGCCATATTGAAAGAAAGATATTTATATGTGCAAAGTAAAGGAGAGTAATATGTGATACTTAAAAGTGATCCCCAGCAGCTCACAGTTTAATATGAAGCCTACTGTGGGTGCAAGTATTCTGCAATACAATAGAACAATGCAGAGACTTGATAGCTTTATAATATTATTTTAGAAAGTCAGATGAAAAATACAAAATAACATAACCTAATAACTACACAGCTAGAATTTAAAAGTGGTTCTTGTGGGGTTACAGGCTGGTTTCAATGGGGTTAAGCTATGTTCCATGTCTTTCTTTTCTCCATTGTAAATCTCCATATAAATGTACAGTATATGCCGCAAAAATCTTCAAAATTAGATGTAGATGTATTCTATAGTTGAAAAGGATGCAAATGTTCAAGTAAAAATATACCCTATTGCAATATATAACTCAAGTGTGTCTGAGATTCTGAGTGAAAAGTGTGCATATGGATGTCAATCAACCCCAGACCCCCACATTCTTTTAGGAATCAGAAATAGTCTTTCCACAGGCATAAACGGCTAAAATAATATCAAAACCAGCTATCCTGTCATATATTGCAGAGGTATGTGTGGGGTGATGCTTGGCTAGGATTGTGTTCTTGTAAGCATGTGTGTGTGTTGGGGGAGACATTAAGGACAGAGTTTTGTTTAACTCCAATTTAGACAGCAGTTAAGAAACATTTATAAAGTCTAGAAACTTGTAATAGTGCATATCAAATAGGATAGATGTGGGAATTTAGTCTCAGGTGGAAATCCCCAGGTATTCATCTCGAACCTCCAAACACACATCTCATCTTCATAGTTTGGAATCCCCCCAATCAAAACTTCTTGACAACAATAGAACTCTGATGAGTTTATATGGCGTTCAACTAACTAGAAGCTTTTATCAGCTATAAGACAGTGAAATCTCAGTATTTCTTTGAAGATTGCTTTCTCCCGTTGGCGATGTCATCTGGGAACATATCATCAACAAAGAGTCAGGTGTGCATCTCACTGTGCATGTACAAGCGCACACATTCAGGAATGCACACGCCTACACCATGCAAGCTCACACTAATACACAAACACTTTGTGCTGATAACAACAACACTTCTTCAGCTGTCTTCAAACAGACACATTAAGTTTGTCCTCAGGGCAGTCTGGATGTTATACTGAGACAGAGAGAAGGAGCTCATATGAAAGATGAGTGATATATAAACTAATCTCACACACAAATCCCATCGATCAAAAACGCTCATTTGGCAGCTTTTCCCCTTCAGGCTCCTTTTCGAAATTACATGAATAACTTTGACTTGGCAAAAAGTAATGAAGATTAAGGAGAAGAGACAAAGGAGAAGAGAGAAGGACATTTTATGCTGCTGAGTCTGACCACAACTGACTGGTGGTTAAGATGACAAATATGAAATTGCATTAAATTTAAAAGCATATCAACTTGTGTAAACAGGCCCAACCAACTGGTTCCTGCGGGTGAGTGTGTGTCTGCATGCGCATTCATATTGACCTGGTCCATAGGGGGTCGATGATTGGTGTGGGGGGGCCCTCTTGGAAGGATTCGGTGATGCACGGTTGTTGGATGCATGTGGTGAGAATGGTGAGGATGATGTTGGGGGTGGATGTGATCTTCCTCGTAGTTATCCGCAATCAGCTTCATTCTGCTCTGAGTCTGCAAAAAACAAACAAAAAATAAAACAGGAGATAAACAAGAAAAAGAATAATCTATAATTATAACATGCGTACATTTATTTCCCCAACACTGCTTATTTGTTTTTTTTTAATGTCCTCGTGGTCTTAGAATGATTAGGCTGAGGGAGACTTGGATGGGGGGAAAGCATGTTGAAAGCCATCAAAGATGATAAAATACATACCGCTAACAACACTTGACAGGTCATAAATTGAGTGAGTCAGAGTGCTCGATGAAAATATTGTAAGCCTGTCAAATGTCATCCATATTGCAGATTATCATTTAATTAGATAAGGCAAATCCTGGTAAGAACAGTTAGTGAGTGTTTTATGTAGCCTAAGGCCACAAGGGTTCTGGCCTGGGTGAAGCAACCTCATTTTAGATGTCATTGATTAAAATTACACTCAAATATGCATCTTTCTGCATGCCTGTAAATGGGTAAGTAAGACTATGCGTCCTTTGTTTGTGTGTCTGTGCATCTGTGTATATGTGTGTGAGTGTTTGTGAAAGAGGCTGTTATATTGCCAACATCATTGCCTTGGAGAGAGATAACAGGCTAGGCCGACGAACGTTAGCAATCAGCCTAACTCCAGTGAGGACAGCTGTCTGGGAGATAGACAGAGACAGAGTGGGTGCAGATATATTGACAGGTTCAGCTTTATTCCCTTAACTACAGATCCTTCCCTTGGGGGCAGACATGACTGCAGAGCGGCAGGTGGGATTGTGTATGGGATGAAGATGATTCGAAGCAAAGATATGTACACGTCTCTCATCCAAAATGTTGTGGCTTTCCTGGTTTAAATGAGATACAGCCATGGGAGGAAGAGACTAAAAGCCTGAGTCAGCTGTGAAGATGGTGGGGGAGATGGTGTTACAGTAGTCAGTGGCCTGGGGACATTGCTGCTGAGATAAGGGGGCTGAGGCCTAATGACTGAGGAAACGAGCCAGTCAGGATCACAGGAGAGGATGTGGCTTGTATTGAAGAGGTTAGCAATTAGCTTAAATTGGAGAACAGCAGCTTAGATAAGGTGAGAACATTGACACCGTGGTAAGAGGGACAGAGAGAGAGAGAGAGAGAGAGAGAGAGACAGAGAGAGATAAAGATGAAGAGTGAGGGATGGAGGAGGGTTCAGACAGACACCAGACCAGTGGTTAGAGCAGTTAAAGGCTAGGTGGAGAAGTACGGCCCTCCGTGACCTCAGGTGTTGACACTAGCAGGTGTGACTGGGTGGGGCTGGCTTCAATGCAACAGTTACAGAGCTGACACCTGTCATTGAGGATAGGACAATTACTATCATATACCATGCAGCTGATGAAACTACTGTACTGCTACACAGTACATGCTGCAGGAGCTTCCACACAGACTGTTCCCCAATGCTTAATAATGCTGTTTAATTCTCACTGAGAAATATTTTCAAAACGAATTTGTGGCTGAGGTTGTGTTCATCTTATTGCAACCATATTTAGTAGGATGAGAAGTCTAGAATGTGTGTGTGTGTGTGTGTGTGTGCGCACATAGTTAATATTTAATGACCTGAGACACAAACACAAATGAATGAAGTGGTGAATTGCTTCTGGAAGAGTCTGACTGTGTGGTCAGGACAGCCCACATGTGGCCATCCAGTTTATTCAAACAGACACAGACACACATGTAAAAGCATACACATCCACTCTCTTCTTACAGACATATTGCTGTGTGCATGTGTAAAAAAGGTCTGTGCATATAAAATGTCTGTGTGGTGCAATGTGTGTGTTTTAATTAGTGTTAATAAGGGGCTTTGCAGAGTAAACAGCTCAGTAATGGCCTCCAGGCCTGCTTGTAGATCATGCACCCTGGACTAGACACAGGTGGCTGAGGAGAGGAGGGGAGAGAAGAGAAGAGAGCAGAGAGGAGAGTTTTTCATTGACATCTATAACCATAACAGATGTGGCCTATACTGTGTGTGTGCAGTGAGTGGTCTCTGCATGTGTATCAAAGTGCAGCTGCTGGTGTAAACATGGCAGTGATGATCCCGCTGCTGTGCTCACAGCTGCATCCAAAACCTCAGTCCAAGCCCTCTGTAAATCACAAGCCTGTCCTGATTAGAGCAGAGCTGTATTAACACATATGGACACAGGAGGCTGACAAGAAAGGCCTTAAACAAACAAGCAGCTGGGGAAAGGCTGCACAATTTTCACAACCTCCTTTAATCAGGTCTCTCTGCATATGTGTTTGTGTGTGTGTGCAAAACGGTATCCCCGCTCTAAGCAGGCAGATCATTTTACATGAGCCATTCTAAATGGCACAGCTCTGAGAACACAAAATCCATCTTTTCAGCATAGAGAGAGGATGGATGCTCAAGTGTGTCCAAAAAAGAGAGGGAGAGAGGGAAGGGGAGAGGAAAGAGAGAGAGAAAGACACAGAAAATGGCACACCTCTGAGGATTCCAAATTCATCTTTTCTCGGCTTCAAAGCACTGTTTGGTCATCCATTACTAGGATGGGACCACTCAAAGAATTCCCACATGGGGACACATTTGTTCTGACTCTTTCCACAAGACGTCTAAACACTACACTTTTCATTTGTATGTCTCTATCTGTGTGTGTGGCTATATCTTTGTGTGTTTGTCTTTGCTGAAGAAGGCCTATGCCTCAAAGGGAAGCAAACTGTCTGATAAAGTAAAGTTTGTCTTAGACCGCCTGCTTTATGCACACACACACACACACACACACACACACACACACACACACACAAGATCTTCCAAAAAGAGAGATGTGGGGAGGTCAGACAGGGCACAGCTATCTGTAAATCTATCTGCTGTCTACAGATCAGCTTTCTCCTATGAGACTCTGAGTCCCATAATTCTTCGGCATTTCCTGGTCAGTTTCCTTCCGCCATTGGCTGTTGAAGACCTGAGGAAAGCAACCTATCCTGATGTGTGTGTCAATGGGTCAGAAGACAGAGAGCCGGTGTGTGTCATGTCGAACAACATAATCCCCAGAGAGCTAATTCTGTGAACTGGAAGGAACCCAAGTAGTGCAAAGACTCCCTATAGGAACTACTTACCTTACCCTCCATAACATTAATAGATGACCCACACTTTTAGGGCCCTGGCGTTAGGTGGCCATAGCACTGCCTGGTACAACATTCTACTTAACAGTAATTAAATGGATTTATATCCATGGGTGCCTGAGAATTTTTTAAGAAATTAGGTTTGCATGTACGAGAAAGGGGAGACAAAGATATATATATATTTATATATGCTGCCCACTCCTCTCCTCTTCTATCCCTTCCTTTCTTTATTTCTTACCATTTTCTCCTCTCCTCTGCTCCAGGCCCAGAGGACACATCATTGCAATTAGAGCTCATCACATCATCAGGTGGACTGTAACTGCTGGTTACCCAACGGGAAAACATGACGCATCCAATGGTGATAAACAGATAATAGGCTTTCCTTGAAATTCCTCGAAGAGAATTGCACCCCCTACGGACTGTTTACCGTTTACAAGACACGAGCAAACATAGGTTCGCACTTAAATGCACACCCAGCCACTGCATCTGTTGACTTTTAAATGCACCATGTTTCCCAGAAGCCCCTGTGACTCAGGAGACCGTATATGTGGACTCCCTGCTGTTGGCTCATTATCGTTAGCATTCACGTTAGCCCAGTCACTGATGTGGTCTGACCAGACCTTAATGACCCACATACCTTCATCAGCCTCAAGTTATAATGAGGGCGTCTGTGTGTGCATAGATATGTGTTTGAGTGCATGCTGGGACTTTTGTTTGACCAGAAGACGTCAGACCAGAAAAGTCCGCCGGTGACTCACAGATGATACTAACGTTTGTCTGCACCTTGAGTGCATCTAATAACACTGATTGCAACATGATTATTAAGAGAATAGCTTTGTCATGTGTTTATGTGCCTGGATTTGGAATCACAGCTCCTGCTTGACTGGTTTGGTTTATGATGACTGAACGCAGTAACTGCGGTTTGAGGCGGGCACGTCTACCCTGTAAACTACCAGGAATTATTAACCTCTACATGTTCCTGGCTTTAAAGTTCAAAAGTCTGCCCATAAGGCTGTTTTAGTGCAGCCAAGGCTTCACCATCAGCAGCAGGTTTGGATTTGTAGTCCTGCTTTGATTCACAAAAGTAGAATCTGTCTAAAATGGTGACCGCAAGGCCAGGCCATTTGATTCATGTGCAGGCCACTCAAGCGCTTAGACCAGGAGTGCTGTAAATGTATTTCATCGTTCATATGCAGATATAAATAGCTTGGTGGTCACGTGTGGTGGATGTACCTGCTGTTTGAGCTGGTGCATGAGCCTGTCTTTCTCCCTCTTCAGAGCCATCACTTCCTCCTGGGCTTTCTTCCGTTTTGAGGAGGATAACTCCAGCAGGGCGATGTTAGCATCCTTCTCACTGATGGCTGCCAGCAAAGCCTGCTGCCTGAGAGGATGAGAGTGGGAAATGTGGAAAGTAGGGTGCAAAATGCAAGAAGAATGATATCATCAATGGACAAAATATTTAAAAGATCGTTCATTTTGATTCTCCAAAAGGAATGTAACTATGTTTTACTGTCAAAAAAGACAGTACAGAGACACAGCACCCACATCTGCAGCTGTGGGCCCTTGTACATATGCAATGTCACAACAAGCTCACTCATTCCAGAGCTCCTTAAACTCAGACAGATATTCCACAGAAAAGAAGCAGACATCTTTGAAGTGGTCTGCTAAGTGCTGTATTAGAAGTACCTCAGTGTGAGTCATTGGCATGTAATAATGTAATGGAGACTAATAGAGCAGGCTATGACATCTTTCCTCTGTCACTGCTGGTTACCAGTGTGTGTGTGTGTGTGTGTGTGTACGAAGGGGGCGGCAACATATGACTGTCTACAGGTGCATACAAAACAAACCACCAAGCCTCATCATGCACACACTACCAGACGTACAAATGTACACCCACAGGTCTCAAGAGAATGCTTTGTGTAACCCTTCAAGAGAAGTCTGAGTCTTCGCAGCAGATTGGTGATGACTATCCTCGTCATCATGCAGGATGTCGTAAATCCAGTGTTGTGACAAACACATTCTATCCGCCCAAATCTTGTAAACACACTCAGAAGCACAACAATATTCTCAGATATAAGCAGGAACACACACTTCCTATCCTAAGGCCATTGACCTCAGGCACACTGTAAAAAGAGATAATGAGCAAAAAAAGAGAACATAACATGCACATTTATGCATACAGTGGACTGTAACTCAATTGGTGTATGTTTTTTTGTCTCCACAATTTGAATGACCATCACAGGGGTCTCAAGCTGTCTAACTAGTGTGTAGGCATTAAATGTATTTTAAATTGTAAAACATAATGCGGCTGGACTCCAGAAACTTAAATTGCATTTGAAATTAGAAGGGCATTAAACAAGCATGGTAAGGTAATGTGTGGGTTTGTGTGAGGTAAGGGGTAGAGGAAGAAGAGAAGGGAGGGTGCATTAAAAATACACTTTGGACTCAATTATAAATTGACCTGCATTGGAGTGTTTTTATTCCATGATTTGAAGTCCCTGCAGAAATAACTAAATTGCGAAAATAAACAAGCTGAACTTAGAATAAAGTCCTGCTGGCCTGGGACTCCACATTTGGTGTTTTTAGTACAATTATCTGCGCACCGCATCTGGATTCTGGATTCTCCCATTCAAGGCCATTAATAGGCCTCTGTGTGCTCAAGTGTGTGCTTGCATGTTGTGCATATATTTGTGCGTGCACGTATGTGAGTTCTGACATGGATCGGAGCAGCTAATCACACTATTAATCATGGAGCAGGATGGGACACTTTTCGTTTCCCCACACCTCCACTGTTATTCCTTTTAATACTCACTGTAATGGGAACACGCACACACACACGCACAAACACACACACACACACACACACACACACACACACACACACACACACACACACACACACACACAGAGACATACATTCTGCTTGACCTAGCCATTCACAATGTAAAATGGAGAAAATCATTTTTAAAGTAAAAAAACATAATCCCATCACGGAATCCACAGTATATTAAACAAATCACAAATTAAACAGCAATGAAAAAGATAAAATGAGAGAATAAAATTTAAAAAATGTAATTTATCTTCAAATGGTTCACATCCATGGCCTAACAAACCTAATGATTAATTTAGCATTTTAGAGCATGGCACAATGGTAGTCCCAGTTTCATTACTTTATCTTTTGCTGTGTCAAATGAGTGACAGAAGTGAAGAGGTAATGCACGGTCATATATGGGCAAGGATTGCAGCACAAAGTGTCACTGTTCATAAACAGTATGCCAGATTAACAGCCCTAACCTACTTGCAGGATGGCCATCTTTACACCACACTGCCAGACATGAAAACTCCAACATAGGACCCCATCCCAATTGTCTCATAGCCCCACTTTTCCTCATCTCCTTTAGCATTAACTGCATGCAAAACACAGCTTGAGAATTTCATTTATTTAGGTCAGATTGTGGCTGCAAATATACACAAAATAATCACACTAAGCTGTAAGACATAGTCACCATTGGGAATGAGGCAACATTTTTAGAATACTTAGGAAATCCAAGTGGGTGGTGCATAAAGTGCAGGGCTAACTTGAAATGTTAGGGGCACTAACCCCCACCCCAGTTTTTAAAGGAAAGGTTTATCTAATCTGTGAACTAATCTGAAAAAGCCAAACAGACATCCATCTCTTTTCTGACCACCACTGAGTCACTTCATCAAGGATTGTTACACTCCCATTCATCAAAGTTTGCTCTGTTGAATCAACTGATGAAAGACACGGTTTTGGTGTTCGAAAAAAAGCATTTTACTCCAGCTAAAAGAAAAGCCACACTGAAAACTCAAGTTGTCTCTGTGCATTTTGACATTTTAGACATTATTTGTGGCATTGCAGACATTTTAGACATCTACAAGGAAGCTATTCTAAAAAAAGAATTACTGCATGTGTGTTTTTTTTCTTGTTTGTTGTCTTGACTATGACGACGTGGCTGTCACATCTCACCTGCATTCCCTAGCACAGGTACAGACTTCCTGACTGAAAATGATTGATTCACCCCGAGACATTCTGACTAGATTAAACCTCTGAACCAAAGTGGCTGCCATGCTTCAGTGCAAGTCAAATCACTTCCAGGCTCTAAATTAATATAGCAGATTACTGCGCTGTCTCCCCATGGGTGCTTTCTGAGTGGTGCTACAGGATTCTGCTGAGTGATGCTTTCCTAAAACAATAAAAATAAAGGGGACATTATTAAGATTAGCCAGCCTGTAAATGTTGTCTCCCACATCCTCAATCAGTGATTATGTGTGTGTGCCTGCATGTGTGCGCTGATTAGTATTAGTAACAGTCTTTGAACCTGAATCACACTGGAGTATTTAATCACATCTAATTTGAGTGGTCATTTGGCCTTAGTTTTACTTGCAATGTACATTAATCTAGCAGACAGGACTCATGTATCACACACACACACACACACACACACACACACAGAAAGACAAATGCTTGTACTGTATCTGCTGGCTGATCTTGAGTGGGTGAACCCTCTCTCTTTCCTCCCCTCTTGTCTCACTCCCTGCTTAACTTAGACTTGGCGTGTCCTGGACAAACAAAGGATTATCTTCATTTCCTTTCTGATTGAAAGGGCGACAATGAAATGGTCTTTCATGACAAACTTGGAATAAGTCTTCGTAAAAGTCAGACCCCATGCACTGAGAAGTCACAAGGCACTCCAATAAAAGGACAAATAAATCCCGCTGCTGGACCTACAGTGTCAAAAATCTCATCTACTTTAGTTTTCTATCCTGTGAGATAATAATATGATACTCCGTGTATATTTTGGCTGACAAGGTAAACATTAAGCACACAAACAGTTTTTGTATTATAGAGTAGGCTAGAGAGAACATGCAAGCATAGGCTGGACTGACATCTTATTTATAAGGGGTGAAATTCTCAGTTCGACTACAACATATGATTCCAATTGAACCGTCATGGTCCCTGGGACATATTGAGACATTTGGATCTACAGAGGTGGGAGATGGATGGCTAAAGTACATGACCATGTGATGAGAGGTGAGAGGGAATGGAGGGGGGGAGGTCAGCAGAGACGATATGGAAAGAAAAAAAGGAATGCAAAGAGTGGAAGAGGAGAAGGGGAAGGAGACGTGAGTTGGAAAGAGATAATTCAGGACGAAGGAATGAAAAATGAGGAGAGAAGACTTTGATGAAGACATCTTTGAGGTGGGGCTGCTGCTGAAGGACTGTGATGTCACAGGGCAGATGGGAGACTGGCAGGTCACACTCATTTCTGGGTGACAAGGGGTTAATATGGGGTCAAGAGTGAGCATAAAAACACATACACACGTAAATTTGCAAAAAAACAAATTCAAAGGGTTTTAGGGGAGGTATTCTGTGGCTCTGAGGAAGGATAGAAAACATGTCAGAGCCAAGGGGTCAAGAATAAAAGCTATTTTAAAAAAGAGAGATATGGCAAGTGATGAAGATAATAGAAGAGATAGAAGTGTGGGTTTGACAAGAGTGACTGCCACCTGTGCTGCATGAGAGAGAAAAGAGGGGGAAAGGGAGAAGAGGAAGGGAAGAAAGGAGCAAAGGTAAAGATTTAGGAGTCCCTGTCTACCTTAAATCAGCTCAGCGCACTCCATGTTGTTATTCCTAGGCGTCACGGTTGAGGGATGTGTGTTTATAATTTGTGTTATGACTTACTTGAAATTATGAGTGTGGAGAGTCAGTGGGACAGAAACAGATGCGTCCGTGTGATGCCCGAGGGAGCCATCAATACTGTCTGCCCCTAAGTGCAGTTCGTGCATATGTGTCTGCATGTGCCTGTCTGTGCACACATTTGTGCTTTCATGTCCTTATGTGCACGTGTGATGTATTTTGTTAACAAGAACATGGGGAGCCCACTAATATCTGTTCCCAGGACATCCATTATGAGGTCTTCTAGTTTGTGATCATGCCTTTTGCACTACTTAACTGTCCAGCTCTGCAGAAACATTCCACTTGCATTTTATGGCCGTTCCTTGATTGTGAGTGTGTGAAGGTGCGGCACAAGGCTGGGGGCCCCTGGCTAGGCAGTACTGGAGGCCTGTGGTGAGAGCAAGTAGAGGACATGAGAATGGGGCATGGTTGAGTGACACTATTATTTATGGGCTTGGAACACTGTGTTATTTACAACTGAGGATGTAGGGAAAATGTCTATTTCCAACATAAAACACACACTCTGGCTTCATTTGGTAAGCTTACTGCAAAGCAAGTAAAGATGGTAAATCTGTGTTTCAACTCTAGATGTGGGTTAAATGTATTTTTATGAGGTCCAAGATTTGGCTACCTTAGGTAGGATTAGCTCCATGCTAACATGTAGCAACTGACTTGAAGCCACATGCCAGATGCACCTACTACCAACTTCCTTCTGTATGCTTGCCTGGATTAAAGCCTTTATTTATCTTCATCTATAAAATAGGATTTATTCACACTCACCACAAACACAACTTGCATGTCTGTCTTGTTTGAAAATGTATGTCAACTCCAATATTCCCCCCTGAGCAACTATATTAGACAGTACATGCTAATCCTGAGCTTCCAGCAAGAATGATAAACTTTACATGCTAACCTTGAGCTGTGCTTCCCAAGAAAAATCCATGACAGCAGATAGTTCTCCCAGAACTGGGCCAGGTTGTGTGTGTTTTCACTTCACTAATAAAATATACAACCCACTTACTCTGCTCACCCCTACTCCCACACTAGTGCTCTGACTGGTGGTGGTGGTGGTGGGGTCTAATTGAAAGAGTATGTATCAATTTTACAGCAACAAGAGGGAAAATACGAGGGGACAAAAATCAACAAATCTGCCAAAACTAGCCAAATGTTTAGAGTGGTAGCAGGGACGAGGAGAGATGGCTGACTGCTCCCAGAGATGAGCAGGGCCAGACGGCCACCGCTGCATTCCAGCAAGAGAGGGAGAGACAGATCGAGAGACCCAGACAGAGAGGAACAGAGAGAGAGACCAGGTGGCTGTGTGAGTGTGTGTGTGTGTGTGTGTGTGAATGCAGACAAATGACATGAAGAGAGCATTATCACTTTATGTAAAAACCAAGACTATCTTGTTGAGGCATCAACAATTATCAAAAAGACATGAGGATGTAACTGAAATTGAATTTGATATGTTTGAAGGGAATTGTTCAACATTCTTTCCAAGGGAGTGCAATGAGAAGATTGATCAATCACATTTCTATGCGTGAGGTGTAGACATGAACGATTAGCCTAGCTCTGCATAAAGATTGGGAGCAGGGCAAACAGCTAGTCTGGCTCTCTCCAAAGTTAAGAATTAGCATACAAACATCCCTACTTCTTGTGAGGTTGCCAGGTTTTGATACCATCGTGCCTGCACAGAGACTAAAAAGGAAGCCTGGGATCATCCACCATATTTGACAACATGCACTGAGATGCTGCAGGAAGAACCGGGTGGATGGATAAACTGCTGTTTTTTCAAAATATACAGTTGCTGCTTCCCCTTAAAATGCAAATAGTTTTTTAATGTTTATATTCATGTCAGGATAGCACATTGCACCCCTTGCCTTCAGTCTTTACATTAGGTTCAGCTGAACACCTCCTGACTCCACCTCCATACTTACCAACACATATAATTGATATTGAGGTTCTCATCTCAGTCTAAAAATGAAAGCAAATGAGTGTATGTCTGAAAATGTTGAACTATTCCTTTAATAAACACAAGCTCTGGCTGCAGAGTATTTTACAGAACTACTAGTGTCCTCTCTCACTTGCAGCTCCATTGCATCACCTTCTGAGGCTCAGCTAGGGGTCGGGGGGGATTCCTTTTGTTGTAAAAACAGGAAAGACAAATAAACAAGGCCAAGTGGGATGTCAGTGATGATTATGATGTCACCAGCAGCTTTTTCCAATTTGGATGACCTTGGGTGTCTCCGAGTGTGCACATACTTTTTCCTGTTTAATTTCAGACTTTTGCATCAATGGGAGGAAAACACACATCAGATTAGTCAAAGCCTCTGCCAATCTCCAAAGTTGTCTAGCACAAGGCCCACCTACACAGCCCTCTACCAATAAGGTGAGCTCTGACCCTAAGCTTCCAGGGATCCTACCAATAATTGGGTAGGGTTTTCCATTCTCCTAAAGGAAAGGTTTGTTTTCTGTCTTTATCGTCCCTCAGCCGACTGACAGTGTCTCCCCAAGGCACAAGAAACAAGACAGGGGGCTGTACTGTACCACACACGTGTGGGGCTCACCCTGCCTAGCAGTCAGACACAAGTGCAGGCACATACACACACACACACACACACACACACACACATATATATATATATACAGCAGCTGGGTTGTTTAAAGCTCCCTGTCATCTGAGAGAGAGAGGTGAGGGTCACAGAATGAGTAACACTGCTCCAGACACACTACTGTAAGAACACACACACACACACGCACACACACACACACACACACACAACACACACACACGGATAGAGGAAGAAATGTACACACATGTTAGGAAAGAGCACTAAGTACTTAGTATAAACACTGATGGGGGGGGGGGGGGGGGGGGGGGGGGGGGGGGGGGGGGGGGGGGGG
>JAVQJL010098790.1:0-13663 GCA_036024295.1 Nannoperca obscura
TCTCTCTCTCTGTCTCTCTCTCTCTGTCTCTCTGTCTCTGTCTCTGTCTCTCTCTCCCCCCAGATGGTTTGGATCTGGATCTTCAGCCTGGGTTAGGGTTAGCCTGGTCTGTCCTCTTCCAGGTTTTCATGGTGGAGGTCTGTTTTATCTATTCATTTCTATCTGGATCCATTCTTTAATATTAATATTAATTTATTCTTTAAATTGTGTGAAAGTTACACGTTTGTCTTTTATTTTGCTTCCACTGAGCGTGGTCTTGACTAAATGCACGGCTCCTCAGCTGCTGAGGAAAATGGTCAATGTCATTTTATTTTATGGCTGAATGTCATAAAACAACAATGTCATGCTTCCTCTGAGGAGAACTTCTACTCACGCGTCATAACTCTTCATGTGAACCCTTGTGATAAGAATATGTTAAGTCTTTTGACCTAACGTGCATTTCTAGGACTTCTAAGATGAGTGATAAATCCAGGCACAGAGATGAGGTTTGGACATGTATTTAAGAAACATCGTGCTACACACAATGCATCATTTAATGGGGTTAGTGGCTCTCTCAAGTACACTTGAACAGGACCCACACTGAATCAGACTCCAGTAAAGATCTCTTGCTGCTGCCTCGATGAGTCGCTTCCTCTCTAAACATGCTGACAGCTTTTGAAAAAGCAACAGTGAAGTGAGAGTACATCTTAAATTCATGAGGACTAGTGCTAATATTTAATATTTCAGGGTGTAAAAACAGAAGACAGCTTGTGCTGCGAGCTGTTTGTATATTTGTAAAATACTTAGAGTTGATGGAGAGAAAAAGCTCAAAGTGACAGATTATTAAAAAGCCGTCAGACTGTCATGAGATGCATCTACTTGCACCTATTTGGGCATCTATGTTTCAGATGGAGAGGATCATCAAACACGCTGAATGCTCTGCTTTCTCTACAACAGTGCATTAGATGCATCCTGATACAAGTTCACATGTTGCCGTGCTTCCTCCTGGGAAATTTAACTTTCATCTGTCGCAGTTTCACTCCTTCCTGAAATAGATTTCAGAACAATAACGGAGCAGCTGGAACAGAGGAGATTGCACCAAGTTTTGCAGAAAGTAATTTGGTGTAAATGCAGTTATTGACTTCACAGGAATCCCATGAGTACTCTCAAGTGGAGCGATCCCGCCGTCCTTCACGACGCTCCTTCAGCCAAACTGAGCTGATGTGAGTGTGTGGAGAGAAATGGTCAGATTCTATTTGTAGCTTTTCTAGTTTCTATTTCTAGGTTAATGTCGCGCTAATGAACAGAACCAATTTCCACCAAATTAAAATTCATTTGCATGAGGCTTAAGTGCATCTGGTGGGTACATTTCCATAAGCCAGAGAGGGCTTCGGGGCAGCACTTGAGGCATTACTGTACTTGTAATAACTGAATTAAAATTTTATTAGAAGCAGCTAATTTCAAGTTAAGAAAATTACTCTGACAAGTCGGATGGTTTTTGGGACCGTGAATGGAGGCGAGGCAGGCACATTAGAGAGGCTCTTCACTCTTCACGCTTCTTTATGTGACAGACTCATGCTGCCGAACACCGAGCGAGTTCTGAAAGTCACTGTGTGTGTGTGTGTGTGTGTGTGTGTGTGTGTGCGTGCGCGTGGTTTTTAGTGTTTGATTTAATATCAAACACTAAAATAATTTAATAATAAATTTAAGGATTAATGAATTTTATGGGCTGGATGAAGCTGAACTAAGTAGGTCATGTTTACAATATAAAGTCTGAAGAGTAACATGCGCTGGTGATGGGGGGGGGGGGGGGGATTTGGCAAAATTTTTATAACATTGAATAAAATGTATCTGTAATGTTAAACTCGTAGCACTGAAATGATCACTGAGCGACTTCTCCCAGATGACTGAGTTTTTAAGCCTTTAACTTCTGCCTTGTCAAAACCTGGTGCCTACATTACCCATAATGCATTACAACTGCCAAAAGTTCAGTCGGAGATTGAGGTTTGTTGTGCTAGTAGTTGCTAAAGTAGCCACAGAAGACTTTATACTTTTAATATTTTATACTTAAGTTTTTTTTCACTAATGCAGTCGGACCTGGACAAGACCTGAAAAGATAATTTAATGTTTAAAATTGGTAAAGTAAGGTTTGATGACGTAGACTCTAATCCTATATATAGTTTCTATATATACTTTTTATTTCCTTCAGCGACAACGTTCAGACATCAGTTCGTCATTATGAATGTGGTAAGGTTGGTCTTTGTAAGATACGTCCAGGTAGGCAGTTCTTAGAGATTGTGTTGTTGGAAAGCTTTTGTTTACAGACTCTGCTTTTTGCTTGTGGAGATTTCCTTTGGACTGGAGCCCAGAAGATGAGTTTTCTGAAAACCCTCTGCTCAGCATCTGCTGTGAATGGGTTTCTGAATAGACCAATGTAGTAAATGTGTGGGGGGGGTTCAGCATCTGTGTGTAACTTAACAAGAAAACAATATAACAAAGCCATTATAGCAGATGAAATGGTTGCTCCATCCTTGCCAAAATCCATTAGAAATTTCAAGGTGTGATTGTTTCTTCTCACAGTCCTTCTTCTTCAGCAGTAACTGGTGCTATGAGGCATTTGTGTATAATATCTACCATCCCCTCTGCAAGAGGATGATGTTTCATTTCAGATGTTGTCTGTCCATACACATCCAGATGAACTTTTCTTTGGATATCTGTGGTCCATAGATGATGAATATGAATGCTCCTTTCATTAAGTGTCTTTGTCAAACCAAACCGTCCTATTGACCAAACCTTTGGCTCATGCTGAGGTTTTTAGAAAAGTAATGGCTAATGTCCATAAATGTTGCTTTGAATGTATTATATAGTTTTTTATTTGACCTTTTCTCAAGTATTATTTTACCTTTTCTTCACTCTTGAAAATGTCATGGTTGCTGCAGATCCACCCTTGTCTTCCCTCAGACCTCAGATCTGTGCACTGGGTTTCTACTGTTACTTTAAAAAGCAATGAATGCTTTAGCTTCTGCGGTTGTCTGGGACAGGTTTGCTTACTGTCCCCACACTGTCAACACGAAGCATGAGACAGCAACATTCAGTTGTCTCCAAGCAGATGACACCCTTTGATTTTGATGACCCCAATGGTTTTGATATTGTATCTTCCTTGTTTCTAGATGGTTAGTGTTTAATCTAAAATACAGTAAAGATGTAGCTCCCAGTGCCCTATGCAAAGATCCAATTTAAAGTACTTTCATTTGATTAGTCAGTTGATTTTTTGTTTCAGTAAGACTCATTCATCGTGTAGCATGTAGGGAAAGAAAATGAGGACAGTAAGCTTTGTTTCTGTTCTGCGGTCTGTCAGGGATTTCTCTGACCCTTTCATTATAGATTGTCTGTGATGGCCTTTTTTTGAAGGAATGAATTACCATATATTACAATATTCTTCCTTTTTTTCCCCCATCGTGATTGATTAAATTGTTGGGGGAATGAGCACCTCTGTGCTTCTGAAGACCTGATATGAAATAAGTAATTACCTTCTATAGATGGATCAGAGGACAGTAATGAGAGTCTCTGTTTGTAGAGAGCCAGAGAGGAGCTGAAGGGCGACTGTGGCTTGGAAAAAAAATCAATGTTTGGATTGATCAGAATTGGCTTGGAGTTGCCTGGGATACAGGACATGAAAATGTCACCCAGGGGATTCAGGAGATCAATCAAATATATCAGTTCTCTACAATGAATTCCAAAATAGACTGGGAGGAAGTGTAAGGAGTCGAAGTGTAGGGAGGATTTTTGTGGTTACGTGTGTTGAAAAGGAACTCTGGGAAATGTAGGAAACAACCAACTGAAGTAGAAGTAAATGAGGCAGGTGTGAGTGTCAATGGGCACACAGAGAGTCAATTACTCCACTTGATCACATAAAATACCTCCTGGAGTGCAGCGAACACCACATTTCTGTAGTTGTCTTCATGCTATCAGAGGATGCCCTCGAGCATTGAAATACATGCTGCAAATTGGGGATTGATGACAGCACATGCCATGAGATGTGACTTTCAACAAGATGAAATGGAATTAAAATGATAGGGCATCTCAGGGGTGCAGAAAGAAGTGTTTCCTTTTCAGGAAGTGAGCACTTCTGTGTGATCTTAGAAACCCAGGCTTCAGATTTCTCTCAGCTCCGCCCTCACTGTACAAATCCTTCACTTCGGGAAGGGGCTGCTGTTTTCTGCAGATTGGCCTGATTTTGCAGATGCTGAGAGGATTAAGAGCCCCCAATCAAAAGTAATAGTCTCAGTCTCCCACTCATTTATACAATTTATCCTGTTGAAGAGTTTAATGTCTCCTGCATGATATTTATAGGAATAATACAAGATCATATGAACTAAAATACTAGTGTCTGTAAGTAATGGAAGAAGACTAAAACCTCACTAGCAGCTGCTAGAGGCTGCGATGTCATTTACAACCCACAACATGGACAGAAAGAACTGCATATGTACGACTGTGAGCCTGACCAGTGGTGGAGCTAAACCAAACAATGATGTCCTAATAGTGGTGAATTAGGAAAAGTTATTTTGTCATTCAAATCAAGAGAGTTCATCCTCATCAGGACAAGCAGTCTTGTTAAGGGTTCATCCTCTGGGAATGTGAATCTCATGTTTTCCTGACTCTATTCTCCACAACCAGAAAAGTCAAATAAATAAGTCCTCTGATGACCATGAATATCCAAAGCAAATTGTATAGAAATCTGGCCATTACATGACATTACATGGAGCAAAGAGTCGGTCAAGAGGAAACAACGAAAGATTAGAGGTCACCAAGAGGCTCATTATGTTGTGTGGAGGCACCAGAAGAAAGTCAGTACCAAATGCTTATTTAACTTTTGGTTCTCAGTGATGTGATGGAAACAATCGCTCAGTTATAACAACTGTAATAACCCTGTGTGTGTACCTGACATGTACCTCACAGCATTACCCATAGCAGAACAGCAAAACCCCTCCAGCTGCAGGAGATCTGAGGCCTGATCGTGTGGCTCTAACTTGGCAGAATTTCCTGTTATGTGCTTCTCTGTTCACTGTGAGAATACTGAACTCAAGCAGGTTTCATGTCTCGGCAAGCTGATTTTCACTCTGTAGTAAAATAAATAGAAAAGAACGGCTGCCTGGAGGGTGAAGAAAAAAAACACACTCAAAACTAAATTACAGCAGTAAATAGTTGATTTGTAGGGAATGGACTGAAAAAGCCAAAACACCCGTATAGACCTTGTTATGTAATGTAAAGTCTAAACTCTCATTTACAGCTGACTTTCTTTATGGCTTTCTCTCAGCTGAAGAGCAGTTTGGCTCCTGTACGTGAGCTGCTATTGGATGTGTGCCTGGTGGAGGCAACCTGAACAGAATATATAGCATGCTGTATAAATCTGTTCAAAGATTGAGGTGACAGCAGCATGTGTGCTTAACCAGCAGGCAGTGAGTAACTGGCTGCAGCACAATGAGCTGCAGTTTCTGCTCGTCGCTGTCAAAACACTGTTGTTGTTCTGCAGCTCCAGCCTGCGATTTACTCCCCCAGCCTGAATGGGTTTATGTAAATATAACAACAGGTATTTAACGAAGTCACTGAGCCTCAGACAGAGTGCTGAGGGGAAAATATCATTCACTTCACAGCCAGGAGGATGATAAAAATGTGCAGAGTGAGGGACAAGCTGTTATGTTGAAGGAGTGAAAGCAGGAAGGATGAGGTGAACCCTTTAAACACTTAACTGTGACAATATAATGTCAGGGATCAGTAGCTCAGGTTATCTCTTGCCTCTCATGCATATCTTTGTTAAAAGACTATCTCCAGCATCTTTAAACCTGCTGGCTGAAACCATCTACTGGACCAATTCCAAACCTTTTGGTAACTATTAGACCCCAGAATTAGTAAAAACAGGACCCAGGTTACAAAATATCAGAATTACCTTAAATTATTCATCATGTACAGCTATGACATGTGTACTTCCCCACATGCTATAAAGCTCACGGACATGTTCCAACGGTCAATATAGAAAAACAGATCTCATTCATTCCTGACAAGAGTTGTTTCTCCTCAGTTAAGGACCTTCAACGTCCAACTACACGTACGTCTGCAGTCACAAAGCATTTGCAAAGAGAAACAAATGCAGTGCAGAACAAATACATTGATATATTAAAAAAACCTAAAAAGCTCAAACCTAAACTGGTCAAAGCGTGGCCAAGAGACAGAACAGATCAGACTGAAGTGAATCTGAAGACAGCACGCTACATTATGTCCAACAACAGTTCAGGGACAGCACTAATGAAATTACTGTGACCCTTTGTGGAGTCATAAATCTCTATCCGAGTGGTTTTGAGATTTAGTTTTATTATTTGTTTAATATTGAAAGGAAGGGAAAGAAAGGTCTTTGGAGAAATCTCACTCCTTTAGCCTTCAAGCCTGTGATGCTGATGTCTGAGTGAGATACAATACAAATGTTTCTTACAAGTGTTTTGTTAGCAGTGGTTTAAAAGGAATAAATATCACACTGTTTAGAACTGATTCACCCTTCATGACTTGTGTACATACATGTTTAGCTGTTCTAGCCTGCAAACTGATGTTAGCTGTTTACTCAGCCAGCAAAGATGTGCTCGTGCCTCTACCACAGTCTGAGTCTGCTGTCACTTATTTTATAATAAAATTAAATGATATGATGTTAACATTAGTTCTCTATACATGCAGACCAAAAACAAGAGCGCATGGAACATGTTATCTACAAGGACTTTAAAATGGCAGCCACAGGATGTGTAACATCACCTAAAAACACCCTTATAGAACAGCTCCAATCTGCCTTTAGAAACAGCGAGGCGTGTTAGAGGATTTGACCCAAAAACGTCCACCCAGGTCCCCGGTGACCTGAACATGCCGCCGTGACACTGACACGGCCGTGATCTTCCATTAGTGTGTGACGGTGAGGCCGTTTACAGCACAGAGTCCCTGTGGAGAAGCAGGCGAGCTGCATTATCGCTCAGCTGATAGGTTACGAGACCTGTGACATCACTGGACAGAGTGAACCAAAAGCCGGGAGGAGCGCTTGGTTATTAGTGAGTCTCCCCAGAGAGACTTTCCCCGGGAGTCATTCGTTCATATTTGGGGAACATTTCAGTCTTATCTACCATGTGACTAATGCTTCTATTAGCCTGGTTAACACGCATGCTAATAAGTTGCTTTTCAGTGTGACCTATTTCTGCAAACATATTTTCCAGATATAAAAGTTGACACCCAAAAAGGAAAATTGTTTCGTTTTTCAGTCAGGGCAGGATTCAGTTAACCTTTTTCCTTTCAGTTTTTGTCTCCAGTTCACATTTATCTCTCCATTTCATGCTGTCTGATGTTTCATATCGCACATCATCAAAAGGAGTGGGTGCAATTTGCAGGGTCATAATATGATGGAGGTGAATGTGGAGCTGGATGTTGAGGGGAATTTAAATGACAGTGGGTCTCTCCTCTTTTGTAAAATTGGCTTGAAATTCCACATCCAGCTCCTCAGTAATGGTGAAGATTACCCGCTATTCACTTCTGATTGTCTCTGCATCTGTTTAGATCTGCAGATGTCAACATTTCAATCACACTTCTTTTCAAACAGCCGCACTCACAATGAAGAGCAGAGAGTGAATGAAAATATTCTATTTAATCCAAACGTGTTCCAGCCTGTCACATCAAACTGATTTCACTTCAGAGCGACAGGACGGGCGATGAGCGCGTCCGCCATCATGTCTCAACTCGTGAGGTAACTGAGAGAAAGCCCGCGGTGGTGGATTTCACTAATCATCAGAACACGTGCAGCCATTCAGACTTATCAAACAAGAAGATCAAGGCGATGGACAGTTTTCCATGTTTATCTTCCTTTTGTTTCATAGAGCTCAATCTCTGCTTTAGTAATGTTCAGCTATAAAAGTAAAAGAAATAGAGGATTCAATCAGTTCAATTCATTAAAGGAGCAACGTTTTATTCTAACATTAAAATGAGAGGGTTCTTCTTATTCTTAGCTGCATTGTGATTCTCTTTTGAATGATTGTCTCAATAATCTGACATTTAAAACTCAATGCTCGGCATTATAATCGTCACCAGGCTGTGTGAAGTACGTTCTTTGCAGTGGAACCACTTGGATGGTGGATTTGGAGTTTAATGGTTTACGCGAGGCTACAGGGCTGGTGAGGACGGCCGAGCGTGATCAACAAAGACGGACACAATCCGATCAGGTTCCATTTGGCGAGTAAATCTCGGGAAGGCTGGGCCTGAACCTGCAGATGGTGCTCAATGAAACGTCAGTAGGTTTTCTCTTGGTACTTTGTATATCTGTAGAACATTTCATGGTAATTCATCCAGTGGTCGTCAAGATATTTCACTCTGAACCATAAATATCAACCTCATGGTGGCGCTAGATAAAACACCAAGTCATTAGGATACATCATCTACATCATAACAATACATCCCATGGTTGTGACATTTCCCCCAGCACCATTTAGTGTGGCTGAACAAGTGTGCTTTGAGTTTTAACTTACGTTTGTTAATAGACATTTACCTTGAAGAAACATTCTCTGACTCAGTGTTCACTGTTTTATATTCCTATCTGTTCCATTCGCTTGTGTCATAGAAATGTTACCTGCACATTCTCAGAGAGCAAAGAAATCATAGAAGTCATCAACAAAAAGAAAAAACAGAAATGTAAATGCATCACTTTATTGTTCAAGAGAAAATAAATAAATAAATATATATATATGTATATATTTGCACTTTAAAAGGTAAGTCTGGTCACGCTTCTTCTTGCAATGGCTCTGCACACTGTGCAGAAAGAGTTCTTGGTATTTTCTTTTGTTTCCAAAAAGTTACAGCTTGCAGAAAAGTTCCACGTGTCACCATGTGCTGTTTTGGTACTTTGCATGAAAACATAGGGAGCAGGTATCTCGTTAATATCTCTCGTGGTATTTCCCATTGTTGGAATTGTTAAGGCAGCAATAGAAAAAAAGACAACGTAAAAAGAGGAAAAAGAACACGTTTAACAGATCCGTTACGTTTGTTTAACAGATTTAAATTGGCACAAAAGACAGGAGCGTCTTTGCAAATGTCTGCAGACTTCAGTCTGTGTTTTCTGGGTTTCCACAGGACAATCAGGTTTCACCGTGGTTCTCCCACCCTGGGGAGGGACACAATACACACAGTGAATGTTTCTATCAGTATTTTTAAAATAGGTGAACTGACTGTTGGTGGCATTGGTGCTCAGGCAAGCATCTTTCTTATACCTCCTTCGTCATCACAAGCTGACGCTGTATGATTGTACTCTGGATGTTGTTGTGTGATCCGACCAGTTGTGCAGCTCTCTGCCGGCGCACTGGATCGCTGCTGTACCACGGGGAAGATTTTCACTTACAGCCTCCATTCTTATCTGGGCAACAGAGAAGCAGTGAAAGGCAAAATGAACAGACAGCTTACAGCAGCTCACACAGTGTGTTGGTGGTAGAAAAGCTATATGTAATTTCTGTGTTTCTTCAATCCCCAAAAGACCAAAACAAACAATGTGTTATTTAGTCTATTACTACTTAAACTTGAAAGTTGTCCTTGTCCTATTCACCTGAACAAAGTGACCATTGCTGCATGATATTTTTCTTTGAAAACGTGTCATCTCACCCTCCCGGGGCCTCAGTCCGTGCCCCGGTTGAAGTGCTCCAGCACGGTGGCGTTGGTTTTCTCAAACAGCCACTGCTGGCTTAGAGAGGAGGGGTCGCACGTGTTCATGAAGATTAGCCGCTCGCTCGGGCTGCTGTCGATGCAGCTGTTACTGACGGGGTGGTACAGACTCTTATCCTGCAGGAGGAGGGAGGAAGGAGATCAGTCGATTCATATAAGTAGAAACGGGTAATATTTTGGTGAAAAATAAATAACATTCTTGCAAATAAAAACCACACTTATTTCTAAAACCGACCGTTGGGATTGGGATTACACCACAAAGTGTTTATCCAATTCAGAGTAGGACAGATGAGACGTGTGTGAAAAACTATTCCAACATTACTGGGAATCTTTTTTATATTCAAGAATTATCTTTAAGTTTAAATTCTGTACTAAAAGTTCATTTGAAAAATAAAAATGAATTCTGTTAATAAAATTGTTCCTGTTAACATGATTCTTATTTAAACAGACGGAGAAAGTGATCTGTGTTGACTGTAGGATCTGGTTTCACAAAATGATGGAGGCAGGCGACGTCTTTTCTCTTAACGTAATAACATAATTATTTCCCATTTGTCTTCTTCTTATGCCGTTTAATCTCCCTGTGAAAGCTGCTCAGTTCCTAAACTGAGTCATGTCCACAGCTGGTAATGATTTTCATTGAAACGGAATAAAATGAAAAATGAAAGAAATAAAATCAATATTGGGGTTCATGATTCAGCATGAATCTGAATGAGTCAGGTTTCTGTCTTTAGCCACATCATACATTTACCAAGCTAAGTTGATATTGCTGTGTTGCTTGTTATGGTGGTTTTTACCAAACCCAGTTAGTCATCAAGCTGAATTAAGAGATTTAGGTGTTTCTGTTGTTGTACTGAAATTGTGTTACTTTAGTTCTTGCCGTAGTTTACATCTCATACATCTGTTATGTAAAACTTGTATCATCCAGCAGACAGAGAGCAACATTAGCAGGGTTTGCCGTCATGTTTGTGTCCAGCTGATGATTGTAAGTCCAATGTTCATCCTCCTTTTAGCTCTGGCTTGATCGGCACTCCTAAAGGATATCTGGCTCTTTAGCTGCTAAATGTTTCACCAGCTGGTCGCTAACTTTGATAAACTCACTGCACACTACCTGCTCAGACAGAACAAGCTTTATTGCTGCTTGCAGCTTCCTGCTGGTTAATAAAAGCAGTGAAGGACTGAAGCAAGTAAAGCTGCACACCATAATACCACAACAATGTGCTCTTTACATGAGGGGAACTACAGCGTTGGGTGATCTCTGTTGGCCTCATCATGTCATTTGATCCATTTTTAATACAAAGACATTGACTAAAGCAGCTTTAAAGCCACTGGCTGTTTTGAAGATGTCCGACTTTAGCGCCCCCTATGGTGGTAACAAAAGAGACACAGATCCAACTGGAGTACCCTTTTACCAGGATTGTTCCGTTTTTGTACAAACATAAGGAGCCATGTGAATGAGCTGAAAGACGCTAGAATCACATTTAAATTCTTCACATTGTGGCTGTAAAGAAGCAGGTCCAGAGGAAGTGTAACATCTGCTGTTTAACGGAATGTGAGGGGAAACTGAAGGATGCTTGATTAGATTTTTAACAGATGGTCACCATTATGTCAAGATGATTCATTAATTGACTTAAATCCCAATAAATCACAACAGCAGTCGAGTTGGAAGGCTGAGAAGAGGATGCAGCAGGAAACACCATCGTTTTCTACAAGCAGTGAACACCGAGCTGTTAGCCTCCTCCTTCCTCTCCCGTACCTTCCTGTAGCGCCACAGCTGGTTGCCCTTCATGCCATGACAGTCGTACAGGGTGACGAGGCTGTTGTGAGAGATGGCATCGAAGCAGACCTTCCTTGTGTGCATGGGGTCGCCCACCCGGATATCCTCCCTCCAACCGAATGTTAACACCTGCAGGGAACACATCTCAGCTGTAACACACATCACACTGCTGCTCTTCCTTGGTTTCCTACTAAAACATTTCTTTTATTGGGCTAAATCATTTTGACTTGACTCATTCAGATCACCGCTGCATTCACACACAGAGAGGCTCACAAGTCTCAAGGGGGCTGCCTGCAATCCCATATGAAATTTAGCATGCAACATTTAGCATATTACCAGGCAAATGTTAGCATGTAAACACCCATGTGCAGCAATGATTACAGTGTTAGCTTGTTAGCATATCGGCAGGTGCATAATATCAGAGTTTAGGATTCATCTGCAGTTCATTTGGTCTTTTTTTCTATTTAATTTGAAACAACCATTAACCCCGGCTGGAACATGTCCGTGCAGCATGAAGGCGGTGTTGTACATGAACGACACCCACCTGTCCGTGACTCCAGCCCACGTCCCCCCGCCCCTTCACACAGCTCTCCAGGCGGATGGGGCTCCCGGACACAAAGTGTTTGATCTCCATGCACATGCCGCTGCCCACGTTTCGTATCTACAACACACACAGGTTTCTCGTCACTTTACAATCGGTAAAATGACATGCGGGTAATACCGACTTTGTATCTGCGTTAAAAATAATCTAATACCAGTATATATAGTCGAACCGTGACTTTAAAAAAATACAAACTGCACATGCACCTCAGTACAGAGGACTCAGGGCTGTCATGGCCCGAAGGCATGTGTGGCCCCTGGTGCGCACAGGACGCCCTGATGTTAGCTGCAGCATGCAGGAGGAGAAGGCAACACTCTTGTGTTATTGCAAACATGTTTCATCGGTTTCTTCCTCCTTTGTATGCCGGTGCACTTTATAGCATCACACAATGTTTGTATACATACAGATCACTCCACAGCCCCATCCCATCCTCATACACAGCATTACACGTGTCTCTGCTACTGTTTTACCAGGCCAACGTTAGCAGGACTAGTGTAGTTGCACAGTCAAGCTCTTGTATGACATAATACTTGTATGATGGTATATACATAAGGTTAATCTGTATAAGTCAACAAAGTGAACTCCTGTGCTGCTTCTCTGGACAGATGGACTGTCTGCTTTTATCTCTGGTGTTGGACAGCTCTTAGGTTTAGTTTGAGGTGACACTTCAGGTTGATTCTGATTGGATTTCATTGGAAATTGTATTCATGATTACATAATTGTAATGCGTAACCCATACAGGCACACCTGCATATTCTGGCATTACGTAAAGGATGTGGTTCATAGATGTGTACCTCCATGGCTTGATTCTAAATATATTAATCATACCCTCACAAAGCTTAGTGAGTAGTGTACACACACATTTCTACCTCTTCAGTTGTTCTGAGAACTAGAGTTGGTGAAGGAGCCTTTAGGAATTAAAACACATTTACAGAAAAATTAAGTGGAAGTAGAAATCGCTGACATTTTCAAACAAAGGATAAAAGGATGAGTTTTAACTTTGCTTTTAGCTAAAGATCAGTCATTATGCCTTTTTAAATTAATTATCTTGGTATTGTTATTCCTCTAACTTTTGTCTCTAATGGAAGTTTTTCTTTTAATTTCTGCTTCGTCTGTCATGAACAAACTTCAAATAAACATGTCAGTGCTGACAGCGGGAGGAAGTTCATTACCTTATCAGACGACTTCTCCCACGCACCTGTCAGTCAGGTATTTTAGAGAACACAGTACATCTCTGTGCAAATAAAGTTTGACTAACTGAGGAAGACATTTAATTATTTAAGGGTCTGATCAATCCAGCAATTTCTTATTGATACACGTAAGAATAAGTTTAGACATTAAGTTTGTGCTGTGTGGGTTTATTGTTCATTCATGGGTGCATATGAACATTTCCCAATCTGTCAATATTTCTGTCTTCTACCCGCACTCTTATCAAAGTGATATCAAAAGTAATCCTCACCCCTCCCCACGCTGCCGCAGGAGGCTCCACCGGTGGGTAGTGTTTGGGCAGATCCCAGGCCACCTCGCTCATGAACCACTTGAAGCTCTTGCAGTTGAGGTGGTTCCTCAGCTCCTTCTGG
>JAVQJL010098793.1:0-57077 GCA_036024295.1 Nannoperca obscura
AAACTGAGGTGAGTGTTTTTCTTTTGAAGCTGAGAGGGGAAGACGTGACTCTGAATAACCAAGACAAAAGGCAGCAGAAAGTATAGCCTTGTGATGAGGATAACTGTGACAACAAGATACAATATTGATGAATACTAAAATTAAATTAAATGTTTTATCTAGTTTCCTGCCACACAGACAAAGCTTTTATTGTTCCCCATTCCTGGCGACACTACATCAAGCAGATACAACATCCTGACATCTTTGTGGTGAGCCGTGAGAGGAACTGTTGGTACTACAACATTATTGCATAATCAACAAAATCTCAACAAAAGTGCACTCACAAAATGAAAATTTTCATTAACAAATTTAAAAAAAATGAATTTTCAGCTTCCCCTTCTGCTAAACAACCTAATCCAAGGAAAGCAGCGAGATCAGACACAGAGCAACTACTGAGTCTAATCACATGATTTCTTCTAAAAAGAAATGCTTTAGTTTAACCCACTGTTTTCCACCAAGCTTCACAAGATAATGCATGTAGGAATTATGCTAGGTTACCTCAGGTAAGATGGGCGCTCTGTGTCGGTGGCAAGTGATGAAGACTATGAACGGCCAGTCATCTGGGTGCATTAGGATCCCAGCTGCCCGAGCGCATGTGGGGTGAAACGCAGTGGAGCAGCGCCCGTGGGAGCACTGGACACAGCAGCCCTTCACCTCCCTCTTCATCCGTTTCCTGCAGTACGCACACTTCTGCCAGTGACAAAGACACAGGCATGGGTGGAGGGAACAGGGGTCAATGGGAAAAGTTACGGGTAGCAGGTTAGAGGAAAGGAATTTCAGGGGAAGGAGAGGAGGAGAAAAGAAACAAAGCAACCAGGGAGGATGAGAGGGAGACAGATATTTTTTTAAGTTATCAAAGGGAGTAAAAGACGGACAGACCCAGACACAAACTGAAACACATATGTCAGAGGGAAATTACACAACTTCCTTTTGATAATTTAACAGAGTTCTGACATCATGCACTTATTTAGAAGTAGATCCACTGAGAAAGGCTTCTTTGAGTTTAAGACCTATAACAATGGAGACAAGGACAACTATTGTGAAGGAAGTCCAACATCATTTCCCAGACTGGTTGTATGTGACTCGCGAGAGAGTGAGTGAGTGAGTGAGTGAGTGAGAGAGAGACGTTAACGCTTGAGATTAATCTGGAAATATTAACACGATAACATTTTTAACGCTAATTAATAGTATTACCAAGTTTGAAGTTTCCCATAATTCCAGCACAAATTTTTACACTGAGCACTGAGACAGGACCAAGCCGTGTCCGTCAGACTACACTGGCAGAGTGCAGCCAGGGGAAGTCTGTGAACAAGAACTGATTCCTCTGACCAGTTTGTCATGCATTTCTTTTTTCCCCCCAACACCACACATTTTGTTTTATCCCCCCCGCCCCAAAAAGTATTTTAAACGTGATTAATCATGATTAATCACAGCTTATTATTGTGATTAACTTGATTACATTTTTTAATCAATTGACACCACTAATATATATATATAGTCCCAGAAATACATATGATAAACATGTACTCTGGTGTCAAAATGCATACAAGTTGGTGGGTCTGCATTTATGAATATTCATATTTATAGATTTATTATGTAGTATTTGAGAACAGTTTTGAATGATAGGAAATTACCTTCGTGCCCAAGCCTAATCTAAATCTCTGCTGTAAGACCAAACGTACAACAAACCGGTGTAGCTGAGTCTTACCAGTTTGAAGCGTGGCAGTGGGATTGCAGAGAGGTCAACGGGGCCCCGCTCAGTGATGTTGACAAAGCGAGCTTCCAGCACAGTGATGGCACACAGAACATGAACCCACCTGTGTGAAAGGCAAACATGAAGTAGATTTAGGACAAACAATTCAATGTCCCGGGTTCAATGTTTCCAGAAATGTAACAGCACGTATCAAGCAATGTGGTTAATATTAACAAATAACAAGTAAACATTTTGTGTGGTCCCATCTAATGTTGGGGACTACAAGTTAATGTCTAAATATGATCCATAAGAATCTACTATCTACATTTATTTACGACGTGCTTTCCTAAATAAAACCACAAAACATTCAATTTAGGACTATGATTATAACAAAGTGACAAATATACAGTACCAGTCATACGTTTGGACACACTTTTTCATTCACTTGAATTGGGAATGTGTGTCCAAACTTTTGACTGGTTCTGTATATTATGAGATAAAATTATTATAGGTATTCAGCAAATCACACAAACACAGCTTAAGCTAAAGATTCCTTTAACAGGATTGTGTTGGGTTCGAGAATTAATGAATGTGACAAAAATATCTCCATGTTAAACTATGTTCTTAACTTGTGCATGAAAGATCATTCTTTACCTAGTTTAATAAAAGATAATTTTAACTCAGTGTCCAATTACTGCTTTTTCTAGGGCTTTCAAATGCATCTCACGTCTTCCTCAGCAGTTTGTATTTGCTCAGTTGCCATGAAGATAACTCTCTATATCTGAACAAACTTCAATTGTTGAGGAAGACCACGAGGTGCAGATGAAGGCCCAGAAAAAGCTAGTAAGTGGACCTTGAGTTGAGAGTTCTTTTTGTCAACATTTACAACTTGTTGACGACAGAAACCAAAAGCTGTGGTTTAGAAGTAAAACCATGTGATGAAAAAATATACACACACACACAAACACATCTACTGTGTATGTGTGTGTGCATTTAGCTTGAGGGTCTTGATCCACCAGATGGATTTCAGCTGTAACAGACTGAAGAAACAGGCCGACTTAATGAGGTCAAAGGAGAGCGAATGGCTGGCATAACAATCTGCTGTGTAGCAACCAGCCTCGCTGTGCTGAGCTGTTTTGTAAACAGTATAAATCCTTTAGTACTTTTTCTTGCCTTTACTTTCAACCGTTTATGACTGTGGCCATGCAGACGTTCTTATTAAAAAAGGAACAGGATCATATTTTCTTAGAAAAGGCAAATGGGGCACTGGAAAAGCGGAAAAGACAGTTCACTACGTTCTCCTTTAGGAAGATGTTAGGGGGCTTTAACTTCCTGGAAAACACTAAATCCAACCAATAACCAACTTCCTGCCTGTCTTACATCAGCTGAATGAAATCAGCTCAGATTTCACACTAAACTGTGATGTAACTAAAATGTATGATACAACTTCAAAGTTGGGTAGTTTCTGCAATACAGCTTCTGGTGCACAAATTAAAGCTCAATGATGGCAGCACTGCTGTCTGTAGCAATCACTTACTTGTCATTGTTGGCTCTCTGCAGAGCTCCGCCTCTCAAGGAACACAGACAGCAGTCCTGGAGGCAGAAACACACAACAATGTGTTATTTTTCAAAAGACTAATCTCCTCTGCTGGATCACATGGTTACGTATCAACTACGTAAAGCTCAGTCTAATTAATAAACAACTATAAACTTTAATACACTTAAAAGGAAAAAAGAATCCTTTAGCTCAAAGATTCCAAAATTGAAAGTTATGTACATTTGCACGTTATTAAAGATTAGAGCAGCTGTAGCCATACATAAACTGGGCGATAAAGCATTAACAGGCTACAGTTTTTTGATCTGCTCAACCTCCTGGCAGATTTAAATGGAATCACAGCGCCACCTGCTGCCGTGGAGTTCAAATTACTCAAGACGTTTGTGAGGAAGATTTGGTACAATCTTTCTGCAGGGATTGCGCCAAAAGTCATAAGATATATTTTTGTCTTTGTAGGATATATTTTTTTGAACTTGTAAGACAGGGTGTATTTGTTTCTGACAACTGACATATTAGAAATATATTGTTTATTTGTTTGAAAGGCACGTTTTTGTATTTGCAAAACAAAATGCATTACTTTGTTCATATTTGCGAACTGCACTGTATTTGTTGAAGAATTGTAGGGCATTTGTAAAACATGTTTTGTTTGTTTGTTAAATTTTGGCAGGAAATCCCAAGTCCATTGAGGTGTCTCACTATATAAAGTGGGGTGTTTCCCACTGGTTGTCAAAGGGTGTTTGTGCCAAACTTTCTCAGAATGTTTCAAAACAATCTGTTGTTCAGAGCAGACAGGAATGCAGAAAGCACTGGAAATTTAAAGATACATTTTACAAAACACAGCTGGGAGAAACAAATTCCCCAAACAATAACACACAAAGGAAGGGAACAAAGGAAGCGGTAGAATTATGTTACAAAAGGAGGGCAGCTGTGGGTGTCAAATGTATTAAACTATTAGTTCAGCACAAGTTCACTTTGTGGTGCTGGTGTGGTACATAATGGTTAATATTGTGTTTTTAGGAAAATACTTTTAGAGATTGAATGAGCCTCATAACTGGGTGCACAGGCATTTTGTTTGATGTTCAAAAGGCAAAATAGAGCTGCAGAACAACAAAGAAGCCATCATGATACTCACAATGGTTCCACAGTGGCTTTAGCTGCAATTTACATAAAATTTCCCTGCCTGGGATCATTATCGTTCATCTTGTGTTATTACACACTAGTGACAGCAGCTGTCAACGAATACAGCAGTTCCTTCAATATTAAACCATTAATATCACACAGTTTTCACTCCAAGTCGTTCCTAAACCATTCACTAAACACCTGCAAACAGGACACGTGAGGCCAGTGCATTTCATTTAATGGTCAGTGATTATTTTTACGGATATACACAATGTGTGCATTTATCACAATTCTCTAGTCACCTAGTACAGTGATACAACAACTCTGCTGCTGTATTTTTTGAGGTAAGTCTGTTATCAGTATGATGAGAAATTATTTGTATCAAAATAATGACTTATGCTATAATGAAATCTAGTACAAGCAGCCCAGTGAACCAACCTCGGTGATGGCACCAGCCTCACAGCGGGCGCACAGCCAGTCCTCTAGCTCTATTTCATCCCCAGACACACCATAGCAACCTGAACAGGAACAGAAAAGAACATGTCACACATATCTCAGCATGTTATTACTGATGTTTGGCCGGTTATTTAAGAGAATTGGGGGGAAAAACCAAATCAAAAGATTTCATTCACTGTACTTATTTTATGAGAGCATTAATGTTGTTATCATTTGGATTCAAAATAAAGTCCATCTGCAGTCAAAACATGCCATGTTCACATAAAGAGAGAAACTGGGAATGAGAGCAGTGTACAGAGATTTGTACCTCACTTTTTTGTTTACTTTACCTTTATTGTGATCCAACACCTACAAAGTATTTGTGGATGTGTTCACCTCTTGGAAATCATTTTCAGATAGGCTCTGTGTAAAGGCTGTGTATGTGTCTTAGGGCTGCTAGCTGAATCATTTTGTGTGCCACATTCATTCACAATCCATTAATGTCCTTTACTGATAGATGTTTCTGATATAAGCGTGTGTACCATTAGTTTTCAGAATAATCGTTGTGTGGGGGTTTCCTAAAGAATAACAAAGGATCTGAATGTACTCTGTGTAAGACACATTTCATTTAATAATCTCTGAAGTGTTCCCACTTATGCATACTTTAATAGATATATGTTCGTTACAGAAAAGGGGCTTACTGGTATGCACGCGGACGCAGCACTGAGCACAGGTGATCAGCCGGCTAGTCCCATCCTCTGCTACATGAGGGTTAGACAGATGTCCTTCCCCGCTATCTGTCATCTTGCTAGTTTGGGTGTCGAAACACATTTCAGGGATGAGTGGCTTGGACCACTGGCAGCCCCCTGGACGGTTCACCATTGTTACACAGGAACTCCCACTACTGGACTCGGACTTGTGGGGACAAAAAGTCTTGTTAGCACATTATTTCACACATTTCTTCTTTCCAATATCAGATCTATCCGATCCTAAAAGTGGCTAAAACACATTCAAACCTGTTAAACTGTAAATCAATGCACAACTATTTTAACATAATTTAAACATTACTATGGCAAATGAAATTCATGTTCCACAAATACAATAAATAACCAAAAGATTATATTCTCTGTTCCTTGGTCTAATGACTAAGAGCACTGATAAACCATGTCACTACACAATCAATCACAATGTTTTCTCTGTAGTGCATTCCTTTATGTCTCCTTCAAAAAAGGCAATAAATTATAATTATTTATGAATATACTGATAACTATGACTGTCCACTCCATGAAGATGCAAAAGGGTGGTAATAAGAACATTAAATAACAAAACTAACAGTCATCAAAAAAAAGCATTAAAGGCTTGTAGCTGTCACCTGGTGGTAAGTGTAGAAGAGCAGGCAGATGGAGCAGTATGGGGCCCGCTGGCCCATGCTCTTGTTGTACTCTCTCTCTGCCTGAGGGTTGTATGGCCGACACTGCCACAGCTGGGTAAGCGGTTTTGCCCACTCCTCTTTTTCCTCCTGCTGCTCGACCTCCACATCTACATACACATCTACAGATCGGATGATGGGATGAAGGACAGATGGGTAGTGTGAATGAAGGAGGAGGAGGGTGGTGTAAGAATTAGAGTTAAAAAAAAGAGGTATGAGGATGAGAAAAGAGACATTTATGACATGTTATGTTCATAGGAAAATATTTTGTAGAAAGGGTCATTGAATCAGGACATATTACTGTAAATATAGTGCTTGGTAAACTGGCGCCACACAACATACTACTAGATCATGAAGTTGAACTAAGCAACTGCGTACCATCGTCACTGTGCACCTCTCTGATTAGAGGGTGATGACGGGGCAGCTTAGTGAGCTCTTCCTGCTGCTGCTGCTTCTTTACAACCGACTTGCAGTACGACTGCTCTTCTGACACCTGCTGGAGTAAGAAGTGTACAGCAAGACAAAACTTCAACACAGGGATTCTACTGTTTCTGTAGCAATGAACATATCAGTTACCAAGACGTCTCCCAATTATGATCCTTATTGGGTGCTCTGTACTGGTCTGCATACATTTCCAGATAAACATTAGGTGCAGTGATCCCTTTGAGAATTTGGTCACAGCTAGCAACTACTTACGTGATAATTCTGAGCGACCACCTTCACCTCATCAGGCACTGGTTTCCTGACAGGAATGGTGTCTTTCAGGATGACAATGCCACTATCCGCAAGGGGGCATTGAGTACTCTGTGGTTTGAACAGCATGAATAACATTGAACATTTATGGCAGACTTTGGAATAATGCCTGATAAAGCGTATTCCGCCACCAGAGAAATCACTAAGAATTGTTCCGTTAGTAGAATTAGTAATAATACTAAGCCCAAAGAGATTAGTTTGCATACATCATGCAAGGAAAATGCACCAGTACAGAGCCACCAAAAAGTCTAAGTTTATTTTTCCTTAGTGCCTACATGCACAATAATTTTATGAAGCAAAGACACCTGTATCTTTGAGCACTAAATCTAAACCTAACAAGTTTGTTTAGGAGTGACTACAGGCCATTTTATAATATATAATTTGGTGGTAAGTTCACAAAAATAAGACAAAACATGCAGCAAAGAACATAACTTGTGCTCAAACATGCACTACAGTGTGCAGAGAAAAGAATTGCATTTCACCTGGTATGAGGGTTTTGTTAAAGCATGTTCTATAAAAAAACTACTACAATAAAAAAAAACAGACCTTTCGCTTGTTGTTCTTGGGGGCCTCCATTTCAGTTTTGTCCAACTCTCTGGGTTGTGTTTGAGTCGGAGAGGAAGCAGACTTGGTGGTGAGCTCAATTTCAGGCGTCTCCTCTTCAGCCGGAGCCTCAACAGGTATTAAAATTTTAGGTTTGTCCACATCCTTTTGCTCCTGCTCCACAAGAATCTGTGCCTCTGATTCGTCCAGTGCTACTTTGGGGAGAATAATCTTGGATTCTGGCTGTGGCTCCGTCTTTTCACAGCTTGATGCCTGAGACGAGGACTGAACCTGTGTGTGTGACGGTGTACAGGTTTTGTGCTGGAGATGACGAGGTTGATGCTCTCTGGCATAGCTGTGCACCTGCAGCTGCGTGCAGGGCTGCTGCTGCTTTTCCAGAGAGTAGCTGTGCACTTGAAGAGTGTCTTTTGGACTCAGAGTCCTGTGGAAGAGGAGGCTGGCTACCCCCATTTTGCGGGCAGGCTGAGTGGTGGCTTCTGTCCAAGTAGGTGCCGCTGAAACTGAAAGATGTCCGTTTCTGGGCTGGGACTGAGACGAGATGGCGGGTGCGCGAGTCTTGGTATAATGAGGGGCACGGCCAACATCACTGTTACTTTGGGTCAAGCCCCTGTGAAATGGATCCAATAAAGTGAGCTTGGTTGGTGTGACAACCAACTTTGGTGGGCCTGGAAATAAAATCAGAGGACTCTGTTTAGGGTGAGGGTGGAATGCACCACAAAACAACTGTTATCAGAGGCTTGCAAGATAACACACGGGTGACAATACCTTTATTTCTCTTGCCATCTTGTGACATAGTACGTGGAGGTATAAGCCTGGGTCGCTTGCCATACTGCTCCACATCTTCCTCATCTTCATCCTGGGGAACAACATCCTCAGGCACCTCCAAACACACTCTGTGTCTCTTGGTCTCTATCCTCTGCGTAGTGCTGAGGGTTTACCAAACACAGACTAAACAGTTGAGAACACAAGACCCTCAACCTATTTCTTTTTGATTTCTGACATCAGGAAACTGTACAGTAAAATTAAACATTATTTTATGTAATAAACCCACCTCTTCCGCTCTCCGTCCTCCCCACAGTTCTCCATGAAGTTACTGCTATTGTTGCCGATGATGTCATTAAAGGACTCCCCCAGGAACTCCTTAGCCTCTGGGGTGGGCCGTGAGTGATCAATGGGTCCTACATCTCGCCCTGCCAGCCACGTTTCATAGCGATCTGGCTGGAATTTCTTCACAAACACATCCATGGAAATCTTCACCATGTCTTTACGACATGAGCACTAAAAGAAAGAAAGGCACAGAAAACGCTGTGATTCAAATTAGGTAATACTGCATGAACATCTATTAACATATAGTTGATTACATGAATGTGTATATTTACATTCTTACTAGAAAAATTAAACCTGATTCAAATTAGGTTGATTGTGGTTTTCTATGCTGTCATTTGCTGGCCCTTACCAAAATTGCTTGCTTGCCATACTCAATCCATCTCTCTGTGGCAAAGTTGGTGGATTCTGCACAGTTGAAACCATGGTTGAAACCAGCGTGGTAGGCATAGGGGAAAGTTATCATGAACTCACCAGCCTCCTGAGTAATCTTAGGGAGAGGTAATAAATGAATTAGTTACTGCAGTTTACACAGTTGGTGTGTCTAGTGGGTAAAAGGTACTTTGTTTAAAAAAACAAATGAACTACTCGTACCTTATCAAATGGAATGCCATACTTCTTCAGTATAGAAGGAGAGATGAGCGTCATCTTGTGCCTCAAAAAGGCCTCACAATTTTGGGAACTACCAGGAAAGAACCCTAGAAGAAGAAGAGAGAGCAGATAGATATTAGAGTCCATGATAGTTAAGAGCAGTATACCAAATGCATCCACAAAAAATAACCCACAGGTCTCTTACCTTTAGCCAAACGCTCCAATCTCTTCCCATGCTCTGGAGGAACACAGTACCTGCATGCATTCAAATAAGTCTTCTTAGTCACAGTAAACTGATATTGTGCATTTATGTTTATACACTTTGCTGTGTGTTGTCAGGTATTTTGTTGCATTACTAAGTGGAAAAAGAGTCACAGCCAAATGTTTCATCTCACTATCCAACATCATCTTTTAAACAAAGCATTCTGGGCTAGAATCCCCAGCTGCTGATTTTATATCATCATCCAGATCTAACAGCCCATTTCCCTAACTGCAACTCCTCTGAGTTTCAGGTAGCAGTGGGAAATCAATAAAAAAACATTTTCAGATTAAATATAACAATTGTATAAGAATGTGTAAGAATCAAAGAAAATTTTTTTTTATTTTTACCATGATTTGGGCTCTCCAAAGTGCAAGTAGTTGATACTGTAGAGGTCCATGTCCTCCGTATGCCATGCAAACGTGGTTTTCCACATACCAAAATACAAGTAAGGTGTATTAACACCCTCAATAGTGATGCCACTTTCACGTTCAACGGTATCCAAAATGGTGTCCAGGTGGCAAATGTTCCACTCTTTGACTTCCTACAGGAGTACAGCAAATAATTTAAGATCAACACATGAGAGCACCACTATGAACAGTAATGTTATCTGCAAATCTGTTATGTATCAGGCCAAAACACACACACAAATATTCACAAGTGTCAACTCACAGGGTCATAAAGTGTTCCATTAACATCTGCGCCATATATGGGAGGGTTAAATGTCACATTCTTCCAGTACTTCCTTTCCAGCTCCTCAAAGTCATCATAATGTGGACTACAGAACCTGAAAAAAGGCATTAATAATTAGCACAAACACCATGAATAAACTTCAGCATCAAAAAGGTTAAAAGTTGACTATATTCAACTGCAGATAAATGAAAATAAATGGCTTAAATGTACTTCATTTCTGCACTTCTTACTTGTCACTGTTGGCAATCTTGCGGAACTCTTTGACAGTCATGGACTTCTTCTGAATGTTGTATTGTGTGAAAAGGCCTGACTGGCCCGTCACCACCTGCTGAATGGGTGCAGGTATCACCAAATCATCGATGTCATCATAAGAGCCTCTAGGTTTCCATTCCTTTGGTGGGACAATCTTGCAGGATAAAAGTGGAGAGTGTGTTATTTTCTTTGATTAACATGATCTGTCACCAGGTTTATTCACCAACAAAGATTTGGAGGTATGAATGCAGTTTTAAAAAAAAAAAAAAAAAGTTTTAACACTCTTGCAACAAATGGAATGATAGATAACAGATTACCTTATATTTGTCTAAATAACTTCAGAGAATAACTTTTTGCTGCTAATAAATATGACCCCATAAACACTACAAAGGCTGTGAATATAGCCTGTGTGAACACAAAGTGCATCAGTACTTACTTTAGCCAGGCCAGCTTTATGTGCTCCCTGGGACTCCACATATGCAATGTAGCGGGTGAAGTTTTTGAATTCCTCAGCAGTGGGGTAAAAAGTCATGATCCCCTTGGGACCATGGTTTTGGGAAACCACGTCTGATGCCATCCCAAAACTAAATGGCAGCTCCTGTAGAGTGTAAATGGGAAAATTGTGATTTTATGGTGCATCATATTTTAATTCAGTATGGTTTTATATCATCTGATCCACTATTAATCTTTACCCTCAGCCAGGCATCTTTATTTGGATCCTGCTTTTTTAGGCCTGCATCCCAATGGCTTTATTGAATAATTTGTAGTAAGTAGCCATAACAACATATCATATATATATTTGGGCACATTTATTTTCAGGAATTCACAAAGCGGTTGTTGATGATATTACTATTCAACATACCATTTCAACTACTTGACTTTTGCCTGACTGATGACAACTCAATACATACTTAATTTGGGGCAGCCTTGTTGCTATTCATTTTTTCAATTGTAAATTACATTACACCTACTATTTTGTTGTTATATTCTTAATATCATTGGTTCTAAATATTAGCAAAGGCATAAATTTGCTTCTATGTGTATTAATATAAGTCTCTTCGCTATGGCAGGGGACAAGCTAGTCTGGGACAGGGCTGGGAGAAGCTATAACTGCCCCTGATTGGTTAAACCCGCGTCTCTTTAATTTGGCCACACTGTGGAAGCCCAGCCAACTAGCATTAGCTCACTTGCTAACTTTCTTAAGAAACATGAGCCAATTCATACAACGAACATGCAATGACACACAGCATTAATTAGTGTTAAACTGATAGCATACATGTTTTCACTGGTATTCAAGTCCCAATTATTTTTGGTCACGTACATAACAATGCAAATTAACGTATACTACTGAGCGTGAACTTGCCATCTTGTTCTCATGGTCTCTCAAATGAAAAAGTAATAATTGACAAACAAGCTAGCTAGCTAGCTAGCTAGCTAGCTAGTTCACGTTAATACCGTGATGGGATGGGACTATCTCCTGAATAATAGGTAACCAATATATCTAGCGTTAGGTTACATCCTATCCAGTTCATTCGTATTGTGCCGTTAGAAAACTTGGACAGCGCCAGATTTAACGTCCTCGTAAGACTCGGTTAAGTTATACATTTAGAACGGGCTTATTTCTAAAAACGTGCTTCAACAATTATTTGACTTCAGTTTTACAGACAACACAAACAGTGAAACTATCATTCGTCAAATTGGTTATTTATATATATATATATATATATATATATATTTCAGGAAATAGACGACACCCAACGCCTAGTACCGACATTAGCTGTAGAGCAGTTCCGGCTAGTTCGGCCATCAGATTAGCATTGTGAGTTAAAAAGCTAACATTCTGGGAAGGCCGTAAGGTAACTTGCTATGCAGATACTTACCACCTCCTCTCGGTTGATTCAAACGTTATTCCTTTGCGTTGTAAATACCTCGTAGTCAATAAAAAAGCAGTTGTGAACAAACGAGAAAGAAGACAGCTTGCTAACTAAGCCCCCTGTGAGTTGATCACTATCCTCCATTACCACTTCTACGCAAGCACACGCATCTCGAATTGTGTTTACCACAACACGCATGGGACACGCTCAGCCAATAAGGAGGCGGCTCTGATGGCGCGTCATATGATGAGGAAAACATTACTTTAAAAACTAACCGATATTTCATCGTTTTTCCTGCACTTTGGATTCAAATTCCTTACGTTTCAAAAATACCAGACTAGATTAATATTTCAATTATGCTTCAACTCAACCATCTATTTCCCTTCTGGGATTAATAAAGTATTTCTGATTCTGATTCTGATTCTGATCTATTACTGATCACAAGGTAATCACTTTATCATCTCATTGTTAGTTTTGACAAAAAATTAAACAAATGTAAAAGAAACAATAGCTTATAAAATTATAATAAAAAAGAAAGAGATGCATACATAAATACTGGACAATAGAGCAAACAACATTCATGTGGAATTTTGGGGGGTTCATTTCAATTAGGTAGACTGCTAGGAGGATAGGCAAATAAATTGTATTTATTGGAAGTAATTAGGGCAAGATGACCTGATTATACTAATGTGGCTGGATCCTGCATCAAGACACGTAAACGTACATCTTTGGTTCTACCACAATGCACAACTAATCTTGTCTGGTTTTTATCAAAAAATGCATTTTTTTGTGTAAATTGCATTAGTGTCATCTTGATATTTTCTGTTTGTAATGGAATTACTGTAATTATGTTACTCACTAAAAAAACAGACAGTGTAAACAAACAAACAAGCAAAATCACATGTAGACTGTGAACATATGTTTTATTTTATGCCAGGAAAGGCAAGTTCATACACTGAATCCAACTGTTTTGATAGGCTAAATAATGTTATATGCATCTACATTCAGGTAGTGCATATATTATGATTTACATGAATAAATGCAATAACATTAACACATTTTGTTAACCACAAAAATATTTAGCACATATGAGCACTGACAATTTGTATATGCACACTTGTAGCATAAGAGGAAGTACATGTGCACCCTGTAGTCCATACAGTTTTACTGACCTTTTACACCAAAGGAGACATACAGTACAATTGCATCAGCAGCACTTGTTGGTATTTGGAAAGTCCATAGAGAATATATAGTGTTTTTGAGGTGTCAGTGCCAGGTCAGTTTATTTCCACTCTTTTTCTTTCTATTTTGTTCCAGTTGCATAAGACCAGTCATGTTACATCCGCATTCTGTCAAAATGCATATATAACAGACCAGCATGGTCAGTACAAATGTCCCTCTCCTTTGGCTGACTCATGTATGATATTAAGCTTTGGACACACAGTCTCCACCAATTTACACCTTCTGCTACTCAAAACAGTATAAACCATCCAGGCAACAGATAAGCACTGTCAGGGAGCATATTAGACTGTGCTTTTACTCTCACCTTACTGTCCCAGTATGAGACAAAGCAGCACCCCATGAATGAATGTCTTTTAGTAAGCATAATGTTCAGCTCATTCTTTCTGTCTGACACTATTAGATAGATAGGGTGGATTTAAGAGTAGTAGGGGAACACACGCATTTATCAGCTTAGAGATACAACAGCATAAAGCGGTCAATACAACCACAATTTGTTATGGCAGTTGCTGTTATTTCAGAATAATGGCAAAAATAATACTTACACATTAAAAGGAACACTTATTTGATTAGGAAGGAGTGCACAGAATTTCCTTTTCAATATGAGAATATATTGCAATTGTCTTAAACATACCTTTTCATATTCTGAACTCATGCAGGGCCTCGGTACTTTGTATCCTACAGATATGATATATTATTGAGAAAATGGCTGCTAGAATAAAGGAGGAGAACCTTATGGCATTCATGTTTGTTTACATCTGTTTTTGCAACCAGTTCACATATATCTCTCATTGAATATTACTTAATTTTCATGCAACTATGAATTGATGAATTGCTTACATTGCGCTTAACATGATACGCATAGCTTTTTGGATTTAGGTTTAAGATTAGAGTTCAGTAAATTGAAAAAAATAAATAAATTGATGTAATTTGGAAATAGATTAGCCAATTTTATTGACAAACTGACTGTAAGTCTTCACGTTTGAGATGGTTCACACTGAACAATGCATTTTTGTGTTTCTCCTTCTGGCATAATGTGATTTAAATATGCATATGGTGCAATTATTAATTACATTTTGCATGTACATTAGTAAACATTTAATGTCTTTAAACCGTTTCTCACTACCATCCAGTCAGTATTTGATAATAAATTATTATTATCAACACTTTAGTTTTAATATAAGCTGTCCTTCACCATCACACTGGCAAATCAGATCTGTAATTCCTCAATTCACTTATTATTATTTTGCCAGTTTCCCATTCAAAGCAGATGTAAGAACATTTTGTAAAGGTAGAACAGAAGCTCTGCAGTACTTTACAGAATATATAGGATTAAGGTGAGGAAATTCACACACAATTTCATGGATTTTATGCTTTCCATGAATCCAATAATGGACAAAGTCCTTTTGACCTCCAGGTCTTGTGTTGTTTTGCAAACATGATGCAATGAAACACAAACTGGTATCAAAAAGCAGAGCAGAAACTGACTGTGCATCCATTCCTTTCATCTTTATGTTTGTTGCATCATTCTCTGGTTGGCACCATGCCTATGTCCTGCTTTATCTTGAAGCACCAGTGGCCGTCCACATCCTTAAGATGTGGCCCTGTTTATAACAGCTCTCAGCCTGGGAGCAGCCTTAAGAACACATGCTGAAAAAGGCCATCTGCTTGGTTCTGTGGTAAAACTAAACTCCTCGTGGCTTATTTGTCCATAGACTTATTAATTTTCAGAGTGTGGAGAGTGTCACTGAGAGCAACAGTCTTCTCAGTGTCTGTCTTGTTGCTGTCTTTTCTGGACATGTCAGGCTCCCATAGAAAGAACTCATGGAGGAGGGTGTTGACAGTGTCAGGACACTCCATCATGACCATGTGACTTCCCTCCTCAATTACTTTTAGGAATGCAAACAGGAGGATCTAGAAATTGAGCCAAAAATTAATAAAGAACATTACAATAGGTAATACTACAGCGCAAACAAGACATTTCATAGTAAATATAATATGATGAATCAGCAGTCATTCACATATGAAGATGTACTATACCTCTGCCATGCGCTGGTCCTCATCCATGGGCACAAACTTGTCACACATGCCATGAACCAGAAGGATGGGAACTGTGAGCTCGGCATGATAGACCTCATCCCCCTCAGGCCAGTATTGGCCACTCATCATGGCTCGTAGGACAAACGGAGACACATTGAAGGCATTGCCCTGCTTCAACAGCTGCTTTTCTTTGGCACCCTGACGGGCAAATCCAGCCCTAAAAGTTAGAAGAAAATAGGAAGTGTTACTTGGAACTGTTAAGTGTATAATTTGGCACTTGAGGTACATTTGAGGTAAAACATTTTTTATGGTTTTTCTATAAGGTTTTTCAAATGCAATAAGAAATGCTGGAAGAAGTTACTGTGGTGTGTCACTGTCTCTAGCAACAATTTTGGCACCATATGAATGCAAATCTTACTTTAGGAAGCTCCAGGCCAGACAGGGTGACAGGCAGTGCAGGACACAAGATGGCAGCTGGAAAATGGAGCATAGACTTGGCTCCAGAGCTGTGGGACCCCCTCCGTTGATCATCACCACCTTGTGGACCAGATCGGGATATTCGTGGGCCAGAAAGGTGCAAAATGACACTCTGGGAGAGGTACAATTAGATGGGTACAGCATGTTAATCACTACTTGATGAACTTTAACAGCTGTAGAATTGCTTTAGACACATTTCCAATGATTTATAACGAAAGCATCTCACAAATTCTTACCCATATGAGTGGCCAATGAGAATGTTGCGTTTACGAGCATATCTCTTAAAGATGGCACGAAGGTCTTCTGCAAGAGCATAAAAAGTATAAGCTGCTGCAATCTGTGGGGCAGTGCTGGCTCCATGTCCTGCCAGGTCAGGTGCGATGACCTCATAGCCCAGCCGAGAGAAGAAGTCCAGTTGGCTGCTCCAAATGTCCAGAGAACCTCCCACACCGTGCACGAAAAACAGTGCTACATCCGAGTGCGTCCCTTTGCAGCTCGAGATCACCCTCTTTGAGTCAATAAGCACTGTGCGCTTGGGCTTGCGACGGCGGCGGCGTGGAGGTGGAGCAGGTTTCTGTTCCCCAAGGGGTGGAGAAACTGCAGGAGGAACAGGGTTGGGTTCTGGAGAAGAGGGCATTTCTTTGTAGTCAGCCAGCTCCACCTCTACAGTGCTACAAGGCTCGAGATCCCCATCCTGACACTGCAGTATCTCAGAGTGCAAAACATCACCAAGATTCTCAATCACCAGCTGGCCGTTGCGGTAGACTGTGATCTTCCTCTTGCAGTGGACACTGCTGCCGGCATTGCTCTCATTATTAGAATCCTCAGGAGAGCCATCATCATCACAGTTGCCATCCGTCTTCTCTTTGCCTGCAACTTGCTCTTCTGTTACTAACGGCTGACGCTCTGGGACGATGTGTCGCACTCGTAGGACTCTCCCAGGTTTCACTTCCACAAACTCGAAACCATTAGATGGTTCTGATGACTCCAGGGGCAAGACCAGACTGGCAGCCTTTCCAGTCAGGCAGCACAGTATCCCCTCAGTGATACTGGTCAACATGGTGCTTTCCTGCATAAACAACATCACACAAATACAAAAAAGCACATCATCACTCAGATCCTTAATTTGAAATAGAACAAAAACGATTATGTAGGTTTATGAAAAGTACAAAATGGAAACATTTGTATATCTGTATAAACACAGAGGCAGGTTTGTGAGGCGTGTTGCCTTTCTCCAACTAGCTTGTTTTTTCTCTCACAGTAATATAAGCATTATAAATGGTTCCAGGTTTATTTCCCGTTGCAGTGTTTGCAAATGTTCTCAACAGGAAGAAATTGGGTTCTACAGTGGCTTGGTTCCTATAAAATTGGACCTGTTTCCTAGCAACTCAGTTACAATGAAATGGTCTTTTATATCCTTTCATCAGAGCACAGCCAATACCAGTAAAATAAACACCAAGAACAAGGATGCTATCAGTTTAACAGGCTCCACACCTTTATGCAAATTCAAAATACCATAGCCAATGTCAAGTGCAGCTCCAAAAGCCTTTGTAATGATCTACTAACGCACTCACCTTGGTTACAAAGCAGCTTAACATTCAGGGATTCCAAGTTAATAAACAGACAACATGAAAACAAAACTTGTGTCGCACCAGTTTCATTGTCTATACTGTTTTTGAGATCAGCTGGAAACCATCTTTATTTTCCTGCCCAGGTCCAGTCGCAGCTGAACTGCATCGGTTGTGCAAATAAAGTATCATTAGTCCTAATTTTTCAAACAAAACTAGGCTGGTTATCTCTAGGAAGCAGAGTGGGAAGAGTCACATCTACGAGGCTTTATTGTTTCCTGGTTACAGAAATTGAAACAGAGCACAGTTCCTACCTACAGGGCAGATTTCACACTCGTGGCATAACATGTAACATGTAGTTCTGATCACGGTTGTGAAACAGTTTGCTTCTTAAATACATTTACTAAGAATGAAAGACATTCACACTTCTTGCTGCTGAGAGATCAAACTAAATGAATGGATTAATTGGGGATTCATTTTCATAGATTTTCTTTGTCATGGATGATAGATTTCACATTTTTATTACTAAAGGATTTCTCCAGATTAAAGTCATTATATATATATAAAGTGTATATATTGAAACAAATGATAAATCATTACTACATCACTGCTAATCCCTTTCAGATGCAGATTTTTATTCTACATATATTCATTATTCAATCACCATCACTGTAATAATTCATAATAAACAGGACATTTGTAATAATTTGATTGTGTTCCTCACCTTACCTACATTGAGGGGAAAATGGAGCTTGTTTATCCAGTGTACATCTGTGCTAGTGTCTGTGTACGCATGTGTGTGCTGTTTTTGTAGGTTGATGGATGGTCTGAAGGTCAGTGCATCAAGTGCTATTCAGTTACACTCTGGAGCTGAGTGTTGACTCAGAGGTCTGTCTTTCAGCAAACCTCAAGATGGAGAGTCGACACAATAAGCAGATACTCCAGTCTGCATCTCAGCTGTCACTCTTAAAAACTGCTGAGAGCATAATTTGTCTTCTCATCCATCTATCTATCTATCTATCTATCTATCTATCTATCTATCTATCTATCTATCTATCTATCTATCTATCTATCTATCTATTTGTGATTGTTCAATTTTGAAGCCATTTTGTTATGAACCAATCAGATGTGCCACATCAGCTACAATGGGTACATGATGAGTTAAAGGTGCCCACTGAGGAAAGTCCTCAGAGGTGGTCCCTCATGATGTCAATGGTGAACATTTTGACAGCCCTGGCGGCCAGTCGTCTGACCTTGTTTAACAGTTTGGGTGACCCTGGCTAAAATGCCACTACATGTTATTGACTGCATCAGTACTGATGCAACAGCCCTGTCATTTAAATCAGGGAATCTCCTCCTGACCTACTATCCGCCAATAAGGTCAACCAGGATTTGAATGTGGCTGAGCAGAGCAAGTGGACCGGCATCTGAAACCCACAAACTCTAAAGTCAAACAGGCTGAAGGTTACTCAGTCATGTAATTTTTTTTGTCTGCATTGCAGAATATATAGGTTGATATGTCTGCCAAGTCTTACAGTAACACACATTTGGTACGCAGTGTGCTGCTCCATTTCCACAACACGGTCTACACACGGTACAGTACAGCGCAGTCTAGCATGATATATGCATATAAACGGTGTATTTTTGAAAAGATTAGACCATTATCACCCAATTTCTGTTCAAATGCCTAATGCACAAATGTCAAAATTGCTTTAGCAATTTATAAATTGCTTAAGTGATTATACAAGCCTATAAATCCAATACATCAAGCTATAAAACGCAGTAGTAGGCTTCATATTTCAGTGATTTGACGTTAATCATTATGTTTCATGTTTTACAATAATAAAAATGCAGTGAGGGACATTAGAGTCATACATAGGCCCAAGTATTAGCGTCGCATCACGAATTAAAAAAAAGATTAGAAATCCGCGGCAGTCTAATGCAGAAGGCCATAATTGATACGCGTATCTTATTGATAGATCTAGGCTATTATTTGTGTGCTGTCACAGGTTAAATGTATTGAGTCATCGTGCAGCTGTTGTTGATACGGATGACTATATGTTGCACAATAAACATCAGCCAATCACACAACACAATGCAATAAAAATAGATGCCTTACCTGCAGAATTACTGATGATTATCGGTGATTACAAATCTGCACCAAAAGATGAGAGTCAAGGGCCGACGAAGCTGAATTGAGGAAACGGTTGCATTTGGTGCAACAAATTGTCTACGCTGGAGATGCTGCAAAATAGTAAACGCTTCTTGTTAGCCTCATTACACTGCTATGGCAGAACACAGAGGGGCTTCGATTAAAGCATGCATCCACAAAAGTGTGCCAATTGCATCTCAGTAAGACACCCATTGCGTTAACAACCGACAATGTTTTTTTTCTTCTCTCCCTCAGCATCCACTGCGCACTCAGTCCAGACACTACCCAGCCCTGCTGCCCTTGTATACGCAGCAGCCAAAGCAGTCTTCTGGCATTTTTGCTCGTAAGTGGCAGAGAGGAGGGCGAATAGAAGACAGCTGAACACTGAAAGAAGGCCAATGGGAGAAGCTTGTTTCCTTGTTGCCAAGGCTGACAGAATAGCAAAATGCGTGCGCGTTAGTGCGCGCGGTGCGGTCTGGGAGAGGGACAGAAATGATAAAAATGAGAGTTCAGCTAATTATCTGAATAGACTAACACACAATCACAATCAGACCTGCGTGTGTGATGCCATTTCAAATTCTAGACCTGGGTTTAAATCATCCTTAATTCAACCACCATTATAAATTCACAGCAGAAAACTTCACAATTGCTGCATCACTGAAGGGAAAAACGACCTTTAAGTTTGAACCAATTAGATTAAGGTGTTCTGTCTCCCTCTGTTGCCCTTTAAGTCACATCAACACACTGGCACTACTGGGACAGTCCGGTGCCTGTCACTGAGCAGTCAGCGGTGACGTTTATGGGGCCTGTGAGCCAACAACTGTGTACTTTCTTTTTGTTACAGTTTGGCAGCCGGTGTAAATAATAATTACTGCTTTATGTTAATGCACGGCAAGCATTGCTTAAATTGAATGGCTCAAAAATCAATTAGGCCAATTAACATGCCGAATAGCCTTTTGGGAATTCTGCCCTCCCACATCAGCAGACAAACTACATTGTAAGGAAGGGGATTTTCCCTATTGAGACCGAACAGCACCAAACTAAAGGTAAATGTATACTGGGGGAAAAAAGAATGAATCTTTTGTAGAAAGTGGTGTTTGTATGGGTTCTGATGGACACTCAGCAGGCGTAAACGAATAATTGACATTATTATAGGCTACTGGGTGACTGAATCTAACTCTGAATGAGAAAGGAAATAAAGAAACACAAGTACAGTGGACTACTTCATATTGACACAACTATTTAGCCTTTTGACTGTTGAGGATATTTCGGTAGTAGTGGTGCACTAATTAATACACACACACAAAAGTGCTTAAGCAACTGAGGAAAATGTTCAATATTTGATTCATTATACTCTGAGTATAACATGTCAGGCAGTTTCCTCAAATACATTACAAATCACATTGTTTGTCTTGTTTAGTATCTCCCGTATGGCAGACAATAACCGCAACCCTTGACCCTTACAGTTGGAGCCGTTATCCTTGCCGATAAACCCATTTATTGGCGAGACATGGTGGTGTCGGTCGGTAAACTACATAAATGCGCTTCATGGGGTAAACCAGCGGTAAACTGCTTGTGAGGTCAACCTGAAAAGCACAACTTAGGGCATCAAACCTTCCCCAGCAACGACCGTTTCAATTGGCTGAAGGGTCTGAACCAATCATTTAGCTTTATGTACGCAGGGGGCTGGCAGACCATTTCACATCACTGAAAATGTTAGGGAAACACCAAACAGGATTTTGTGAGGGATGTCAGGAAGAGGAGTCAGCAGAGCACGTAGTTCTGAGCTGAAGGGGGTATGAGACGCACAGGGAGAGGAATACGTTGAGTGAATTCAATTAGGGGGTGCAGGAACTCACATTAAGAAGATTACTGGGCATGGGTGAAAGAGCACAGATCAGGGTACTGTTAGCTTTTTCTTTTAAAGGAAACAGGTTAAGGATATGATGGATAAGCATGGATAGGGTGATAGGGTAGCTGACATGGATAGGAGTTTTAGTAGGACTAGGTTGCAATTTTTGGAGGATAAAATGTAGGTTATGTTAAGTTTTTGTTTTGTTTTGTTTGAAGGGATGAAGATATTGATTTTATTGTCTGTTCCACACTCCGGAGCAGAAGGTGGCGCTAATTCACCAATAATGCCTGAATGCCAACCGCCGTAAAACTACAAGAAGAACGAGACCTGTGACATTCACTGTTCTCATACCTTTGTCAACTTTTTACATATCTAAAAATGAACGTTATGCTGTCGTATTTTTCCCGACTGCGTGGAATAACACCTTTCACCAGGTAACACGGTTTACGCATTTTCATGCTACACAAATGGCAAAGCTAGTGGTGTTTGTTTACGATGCTAACATTGTCCAGCTAGCTTAACATTACGTTAGCAGCGTGACTAGTTAACCATGCAGAGAGCTAGCTGCCTACTGATTTAAAAATACATTTAGTCCGGTGATGGCTAATCCAACTACAACGTAATGATAACTAATCAAACCAAAGTTCATATGAACAAATTATGTACTATGGCATTTACATACATTTTATTTTAAAGCCAATTAAGCACTATTTTGTGACTCATGTTTCGTGAAATGTTATCCAATTGCAGTTTAGTGGCAGTTTAAATGTGTTTTCAGTCGGTACATACATTTCATCATTGCGTTGATAGTGGAAACCAAGGCATGGCATCCATACATGAGACTACCCCACACATAATTAGCAGCACCGTAGATGTATTACAACTTGAATATAATCAGTGTTATCTTGGCATAATGTTCAAAGAATAACGTTTTCAATCTGTGCTCTTTCAACAGTATTGCTGCAGGGAACCTTGCAGTAACTGGCACCTCTCACCTTAGATTATTCAGCAACTGGATCGTTCCCAGGGCAGCTGCAGGACCTCAGATTTCGAGATGTGGGCCTCTTTTTTCACAAGCTGAGGGTTCAGGAGTGTTCCAACAGCTTCCGTGGCAATACCAGCAGGTTCGGACACGGAAAAGAGGCACAGAGTATCAGCCCAAGAACATCAAACGCAAAAGAACCCACGGCTGGATTAAGAGGATCAGTTCACAAGGCGGCATCAATGTGATTCTACGGCGCATGTTAAAGGGACGGAAATCACTCTCACACTGAGGGTTCCTGTTGGAAAACCTTCAAGACTTTGCAGAAACAGAAATTGGTTCTTAAGTGTTGGTGCTCAGTTGCTCAGCAAAGAACTTGTGTATTGGGTTGTGATACTGGGTGTGGGTTGGGTTCGGCATTTCCACTGATTTAATAATGTGGGGGGAGAAAAACTGGCCTTCACAAACAAGTTGCTTTTGTCCTGGGTAAAAAAAAAGCCTGGTTACCCACTTTGTCATTCAGATCATAATCATTAAATGTTAGCAGATTCATAGATTTTTTGTGTGTGAAATCATTTGGTTCAAAGACAAAATGTGTCAAAAAATGTGTGTCATCTTAGTTTATTCTGAAATGAAAGCACCAATTCTGGCTGCAAAATGTACATACATTTGCATTTGTGATTTTAAAAAAAATAAATCGGTGCTTCCCAAAGGCAAAGGGTTTATTCTTTGTTGCCTCAAGAGACAAAGTTTTTACCTTTGAATTTGGCTACCATCTATTATTTGTGAGTTGTAGGTATATTCAACTGAAGGCAGTATAAAGAGAGCGTTAAATATTTAGGAGCTGGTGGAAATTATTAATTTCAGAGAGTGATAGTAATAGAATAATAAACAGTAAAACATTAAAAACTGCCCATATGTTTTACAGTAATTCAATTAAATTTTATTTTTTCAGTGCCATTGCGTAACCACATTATCTCAGGGCATGTGAACCAGTAGCCTGTTTGATTGGTTGAGTTTAAAGGTAGCTGATTCTAAAGTAATAACTGCTAATTTCTGCATTGTATATAAACGAATAATGGCATAGATAATTAAACTGATATAAAACTAAACTATACTTTAATGAACAACCTGATGTAGTTTTTTTTTTTTACCTTGATAGCATTTTCTTTCGTCAAATGTATTTTTACCGTCGCTCACCTATCCGCTCAACTTATAATAACAAAGATACATACATTGGAGGGGCACTGTGGAAAGTACTTGTGTTGTTATCATCGGAGCCTCATGCCTCAACCCCCGCTTGTATTGGGAGATTGGTCTATTACATAATCCCTTTCTAGCCAATCAGCACATTGCTTTTTGTCTCTCTTCACGCTTCTACCACGGTTCAACCAATGAGGTGCGTTGACTGTTGGACGGTAACCGCCCCCGAACAGACGAACAACAAAAATGGAGTTGTGAACTAGTAGCAAGTTAGCTTCCTAAGAACGTCCGATTACAGTTTTTGTATTATTACCTTTACACGAGTGGAAGTTTCCAACTGATACTGAAACTGAATTGGCGTGATGTGAGCATATCAAAGTCATACGTAGTTTATGTTTTATAGCAGTCGTAAGAAGCTGTCGAACGGGTAAACAAACCGGTACCTTGGCTACGACAAAGACAGGGCTTAGTGGCTAGCTAGCTAAAACAGTAGCATCTGCTCGTCTGCTCGGTTTCACTCTCACGGTGCTTAGCTAGCTAATCAACGGACGAGGAGCGTTACTCGACAGAAATGGAGAAGGTAGGTTCACAGCTAGTTCTTTGCTTTATTGTTTAGTCGTATGTGTTAGCTTATATGGTGGGACATTTGACGTAGTGTATTAAATACTCTCTGTAACTTAATACTACATTTCTGCCACGTTATCTAGCTTAGTTAAATGTAAGGGGTTGGTGTTGGTCCCTACTACCTAGTTCTGGCTATGGCAGTTGACCATGGGACTTTCCGTCCGTTGCAACTGTTGGTTGCAAGTGTTTTTGTTCAGATTGTTCTGTTTTGTTCACAGGGAGATTTCCTGAAGGGACTACCTGTCTATAACAAAAATAACTTCAGCAGGTTTCATGCAGACTCTGTATGTAAAGCATCAGTAAGTCATGATTATAACATATCTAAATCATGTTGTCAGTTCATGGTATAATTAAAGTCTTTTAAATTCAGCATATTGTTTCAGTTGATAGTACTGATTTTTGAGCTAATTCGAGCTCATTTATAGACTGACATGGATCTTAATATTGTTTTAGAACCGTCGACCATCTGTATATCTTCCAACCCGGGAATACCCATCAGAGCAGAGTAAGTGCATTGCCTTTTCAAAATGTTAACAACGCTATGGGAACCACAGCTCATTTTCTATTTAAAAAAAATGAGGAAATGTTGTAGTTATGTCTTGAGGATAAGAGTATACCCCAAGCACACATCACAACTTTTTTTTGTTGCTTAATAATAGTTTCAGGCTTCCATTAGAGGAAATCCCCCTCAAATCCCAAATATCAGTGCAGCTATCATTCAACCTAAGCTAATACTCTTTATGGGATCTGCTGATTTCTTACTTTTCTGCACCTTTTTTAACTTTATGTATTGTAGAGGGTTAATATTGTCTGAGCCCTTTGTACATTATGTCTCGTGATTTAATTAGTGTCTGTGTTGTCTCTCCTCAGTCATAGTCACAGAGAAGACAAACATCCTGCTGCGTTATCTTCATCAACAGTGGGACAAAAAGGTAAAGGTTTTAAAGATGGCCAATGTAATGGAGGAGTTGTTGGTACTTGCATTATTTATGACAGTATATGTCTTCTTCTTTTTTTCTTTCAGAATGCAGCAAAAAAGCGAGAGCAGGAACACACCGAGGGGGAGAATGCAGCGCCTCCACGGAAAATTGCTAGAACAGACAGTCGGGAGCTGAATGAGGATTCATAGATTGCTGTTGATGCACACCCAACAGAGACTGACCTGCACAAACAAAATGCACATACAGATGCAGGATATATGTTCGCAAACCCAGGCACTGAAGCACACAAGGTCGATACATTTCAGACCACAGCAGGCATGACGTTAATCCCAAGTAACTGGTCTTAATGTTTGCATTTGACTTCAGATCTCCTCCTTAACCAAAAACGTTGTTCCTCAGTTTAATTACTACTTTCACCCAGTATTTTCTTCACTTCCACGACACCTCTGCCTCAGATTTCAGTCTTTGTAGTTTGAAAATAACATAAATCTACCTCCTTTTTGCTCTACCCCCCTGGTTTTCCTTCACTTACATTCACACAGTTTCCTTTTAAATATGCAGAGTAAAGTCATTGCTCCTCTGCTGTTGTTCACAGCTGTAGTTATTCATACCATCTCTGAGATACGCACGTTTTAAGTTAAGTCTATGTAAGTGGCGTGCCATCTTTTGTGGCTGCCACTCCATTAGGAATTTTTTCGTTTTGAATTATGTAATGTGTGTTCCCAAACATTTTATTTGAGCTCATCCATTATGTGATTACTGTCATTACCGTAACAAAAGAAAACAGCATTGTGTTCGTTGCTTAGATTTAATCTTCCATTCAGGGTTTGTTGTGGACCACTGCGGAAAAAGACGCGAGTGCTGAAAGAAATGTTCTCAGGTTTCTCCTGATGAATAATGATTTATTGCCTTAAATGGAAGTGAGTGTGTTTTCACTGGAGTGCCCCCTTGGTTTACATCGATGTTTCAGGTGAAGAACTGAACCACTGTGGAGTTGAATGGATATTAGCGTGTAATAAGGTTCAAGCCAATACAGTTGTGCTAGAGGATGCAAACTCTTTTTGTACAGTGCGACCTGCAGATTTTGTAGCCATATTCTAAGACTGATGCTCAGTAGTTTGAGATCTCGACTTTATAAGCAGTGCTTGTATCTTTGTAATAGTAAGGTTACCACAGTATTTTACAGAATAGGTGACGACTACAGGTATTTAGCTGTACTGATGTGTAGGCTACTTGTAAGGACAGCTGTCAATCCTTGTTATAAATGTGCCATTCACATTTGCTTAAATAAGTTGATCATTTGAGTTGTCTTGGGGGGAACTTGTGTTTGGATCTACAAGCTTTTGACAGTTGGGCTAAATACACAGTCTGTGTTTGCTGCTCATGAAGTCAGTGAAGCTCATAATAAGGTTCCACAGGTGTTGTATATTTGTACAGGATGTATATTGTGATTGTTCTGACCCTTTTATCAGGTGGTAAGACAACAACTCACTGATTTTGTTTTTCTTCCCTAAGCCAGCCATATTGTTATTTCCTTTTGTTTAGCCAATGTGTTCTTTTACGCTGGAGGGATTCAAGCCAGAGTTTGGTCAAAACAAAAGTATTGTACTTCATTTGCTCTGCACATTTAAAACATCACTTCTTGTGCATCTGTAAAGAGTAGTCTGCTGCAAATTGTGTTTGCCACATTTTCAGTAATGTTTGGCACGACTCACAGTTGAGTCTATTAATGTACGTTTTCACTTTTGTTACAGATTGCAGGTTACTCAGTATATGTATACTTATCTAAGTCAAAACAAGTAGAATATACACTAAGTTTCCCCAAGTATGACTTTAAACCAGAGACATGCAGCTCTTCATAGAAGAGTATGCTAATTCAATTTCTGTCATATGGTTTGTATTCCGTCACCTGAACACATTTGGAATGTGTTTATTGTTAAATACTTTGAGTTTATTGTATAAATGTATTGTTGTCAATTCCAGATCTTGTATAGATTACAATGTGACATACAGTAAAGGCTGTGACTCATAGTTAACAGCAAAATGTTTTGTGTGGAACTGAAGAAAATCCTTTCTTTCTATAACATTTATTGTAGTTTTTGGTCCAAATAATGTAGTTTTGTATTGGCCAATAGTATGGCATTTAATTGGACATTATATTCTGGCAGAGATATCCTTCACAGGTGTGTGTGTTTATACAAAAGTGTATATGTCCTGCTCTAAATTCAAGTCTTACCATTTCCTGTTTCCATGAAACGAATCAACCCGGCAGCAACATGGTCTACCATCCAGTGATATTTATTTACTGTTAACATAATCAGCCACTTCTTCATCTCTTGATGGATGTTAATTCAAGTGAGATTTATTTGCATTGTAGAAGTACATTCACTAATTTATGTAGTAAAATAATTCATAGAAAATCAAAGTTAAGAAAAATAGATTTTTTTTATGGTCACAGTGAATATAATCTGACCTATTGCAGAAGAATACAATGGCTTTGAAAGTGCTTCACAACTGAAAAGACATGATGGACATCTAATGCATGCACATGACGCAACATGCATTCAATACAGGCATCAGGATGAGAAACAAACCTGGAATGAGAAGCTGCTGTTTACGTCCTTTGACAAAAGGGCTCATTGATCATCAGGTCGTAGTTTATGAAAGAAGATCCTTCACATCAACATAATCTATTCTGTTGCTGTTGGAAACCAGGCAGTCATGCAGTATTTTATCCTCAAGTAAGAGTTATTCAAGCCCCTTTCAAGTTACACGTACTGTACATATTTTACATGGAAGCTAGATAATCAAGAGTCTAACACTTGCTGACCATACATGTGGTCGTGGTGACTAATGTGTTCTCCTACAGTACAGGTGTGTTGCTGTCTCTCAACATTGCTCCCCATTCATAATATTACATTGGTACGGTTGACCATTTATTAACTCTTTGAGCCAGAGTTTTCTAGATCAGTCAGTTGTCTTGATTCTCCTTTATCTGACTCATTAGAGGGTAATTCCTCCAGGGAGGTGTTTAAGTCAGCCCTGTTGTGCTGAGCATTAGCAGGCTGGGTCGCTGGTTGTGTCCCATTCACACACACCACAGTCCCCTCTGATTTGCTGAAACTGAACAGCTTCCCAGGACTGAATGTCCTGTTGGGGGACTGTGACCTCTCCGGGCCACTAGAGGGAACTGATGAGCTCACCGTTGACATTGGAGTTGCTCCAACTGCCACTGCTGGCTCTTTTTTCACCTCAGGTGACTTCAAGAACTTCAGAAATCCCGGGAGCTTCGCCTCACCTCCTGTTGGGGACTGTGCTGGTGAGCGTGAGGTGCCAGAGGAAAACTTCCCCTGGAGAGGGATGATCTGCTTAAGCTTCATTACGTTGTTGTTTCCCAGCAGGGAGCTGGGTCTCTTAGGCTTGTCCCCTGGCTTGCCGCCTGGTGTTTTGTCGTGGTGGTGCTGGTGCTGGGTGTCCGCCTTGTGGTAGTCGCTCTCCTGGCGGGCCTCGGCCTGAAGCTCAGCCTGACGCTGAAGCTCCCCCTCTTCACGTCGGCGTCTAAGCTGCTGTTGGAAGTGTTGTTGGGCCTGCTGCTCATGCTTCTAAATGGTGAGGCGAGTTAAAATGAAGACAAAGAGGAGAGTGAAAGAGTCACAGGAGGATAAAGAAAGACAGCAAGAGTGAAACAGAAAGGGAGAAGAAAACTGGATGAGGAAGAAAATATATTCACATGAGCACACTGTACTAGCAGATTAAAGTAGTAGTGAGAGTAACTGAGCCTGTTAAGGGAAGTTGTCATCCTATCCTGCAGTTAGTTCACACAAAGAAGGTGTTTGTGACTTGTTTGCACAAAATATGCTGTCTTTTGCTCACAGTTGTGCTTTTATATTTCAAGATTTATCAAAGACACCATCAAGACAAGTGCCACTGATGTGATAAAACATTTTACAAACAGTCAAACACATACAGTAATTTTTTATGGACAGTCAGAAAAGGCTGCACACAAAGAGACCAAGGGACACAAAGGGATACAAATACAGAAACGTGATATCAATTGTGCACAAAGTGCAGCCAGCAGCAAGCCTTGCGTTGGCTGAAGGTCTTTCAAGCTATGATGCAACCATACCTTGAAAGCTTCCCTTCTTCTGTATTCTAGCTTGGCCATCTCTTCTGCTACCCAGCCAGGGATATCAGGGATGGCAACATGGATGATGTACTTTAGGAGGATTGCAAAGTGCTGTAAACCACCGAGACCACAAAGGGACAGGCTCAACACACAGTTACATCAAGGCAAATCACATTCTGTTTCCTGTTCTGTTGTTTGTTTTTCCTTCTACAGACCAAACAGCACGTCTCATACACAGGTCAAAAACTCTTGTGAGGTTTTGTGTTCATTAATGAACCGGGATTAAATAATTTGATTTTACAAAATCACAACAAAAAACAGCAGGCCATGCACGTTTATACTTCTTTGTAATATTTGTAAGTGGCACTCAGGGAGTAAAACTACAAAACATGGACAAACCTGAATTTGCCATACACATGACAGTGCATACCTCCAGTAAGACGATGGAGATGATGGTCATCTCAGGACTCAACCAGGGGAACAGACGCTGGAGCTGCCCACATTGACCAATCAGGTAACAGTTAACTATAATGGCTATCACGCCCATGGCCTCCATTGCAGTCTGATGAGAGAGAGAGAGAGAGAGAGAGAGAGCAGTACAGGCTTATCTGATCAGATGCCCCCACTGTGTACGATGTAGCCTGGAAGGCTTTTTTTGACATTTTGAAAAACAAAACACACTGACCTGCCACTGTCCGATGTTCTCCACCCTCTGTCCAAAGGGTCTCTGCAGGCCGGTACAGAGCTTCAAGGCGTCGCTGCGGATCTCGATGATGTTGTTAATAAGAGCACACATGGCCGCCAGGGGAAACGCAGAGGAGAAGAGCACCACGTAGCCAAACTGAATGAACATTTCCTGGTAGTCCTGAAGCGTGTCCTGATGGGGTCAAACATCATGAAACAATAAAAACAATAAGAATTTCCATTTTCATGTTGTGAAATTGGATGTAGATGATTTTGTATGATGCAAGATTGTTAAAAAGTAAAATGAGCATTCCTTTGCCCCATATAAAGAGTCCCACCTCGTATGTCTGCATACAGCTCTCAATCTCAGCCTGGGTCAGAATCACAGTTTTGGGTTCTTCCGGTGGATCTATCCATGACTTCTTATTCTGTTTCTCCTCACCTACGTTCTTTCTTCTCTGACAGAGACAGTCAGATTCCTTTGGAGAAGACACAGTGGCATTCTCCTTGGTCTCTTGCTAAGGTAAACATTAGACTACGAGAATGCCTCTAGTAATACATCCTAAATTCTAAAGCTTTGGAGTGCATATTTTAATTTTGATCTGTAACTGTCACTACCTGGATGAAGGAGATAAATCTCCACAGACATGATATGACTTCATTCATAAAACTGCACGAAACTGTATTGGAAAGAGATGGAATTATCTGTCTCTTTAAGAAAGTGGAAATGTTGTGATCATTTTAGCCAGAGTAGAGAGAGACAGAAGCCTAAACGAAAAAGCTAAAATAGCTACAAATAGGATGAGATGTCATAATAACAAACCGACCACATACTTGAGCCAACGATTCACAATCACTGTCCTCATCACAACTGTCAAAAATACTGGACGGATCCATCCCTTCTTCCACCAACGTGGGACTGTCCTCAAGGAAGCTGTCGTACACGGTCTGCGTTTCTGTCGTGACGTCCTGATAGTCGACCTTCTCTGTGAAGCTGACTTTACGTTGCTTCAGATTGCTGTCATTCATGTCCCACTCTTCCTCTGTCAGCCTGAATCCGGCTTTCAGATCCCCTCTCCTCCTTGGCTCTGTGTTACTGTTAGCGGTGTGACTAACGGGGATCCCTCTGGGACCCAGGAAGGAATAGGCTATCATTGAGGCCTGGGCCTTTCCCAGAGCCAGGCGGCCATACTTGAGCATGATGGCTTGGAGTAGCTCCCACAGCACCTTGGGGGTAAAGACACCCAGCTTGTTTTGCTCATAGAGATAAGGCTGAAGGACCTCTTTGATATTCTGTAGGAACTGGCGGAAGATCAGTAGAGTGGCTAACATCTGTGAGGAGTAGGACAACATTTGTTACTGTGTGTTGAATCTAAGAAAATTGCAGATTGCCCGCTAGAAATGAGACGCTTGCTTTTGTCTACCACTGTCTCAAATGAAGGACCCATTCTTCCAAAATGACTAAGAATATTGAGTGGTAAATTGTCACCATTATCATTGTAAACCGCATATGTGCCATGTGAGAATGAAAAGCTTGACACGCAGACATAGCAACTGTAACTAAGGGGGGCTTTTCGTTTGTGATATTGCAAACAGCTGTTGTTACCTCCTTCAGTCGCTCCATGTCCTTGAGGTAGAATCCAATGTAGAAAAGGCTAAGGTAAGAATTGATGAATTCAAACTGTAAAACAACCATAGAAAGGAAACATTACAGGAAGTCAAACCCTCACTCAATCAAGATGAATTGTCTCTATTCTATTTCCACACAGAAAAGGAAGAGTGACTTACAAAAACCATCTTGATGATGAGATTATTCTCATAGGCACTCTGAAGTCTGTAGTTCTCTGGATGGAGAAATACATGTAGGAGAAGCATTTGTCAACGTGCAGCTGAATGACAGTAAAAGGATTTTACCTTCAACTGCCTCATAGATCAATGTGGAGAATAAAAAAGACAGGAACCCCATAGCTTCAAGTTTTCTACATCAGCATAAAAATATACTCATAAATACTAAGAGGGTGCCTACCCTAAATTACCATCATAGGCAAAGACGTTCCACGTTTTCTTTGTGAGTTATTTCTCTATTATATATCACAGACAATAATTCACTATTGTTCCCAAAGAGTTCCTGTTGTGTCTCTTACCCATGTCATTAAGCCAGTAGGCAATCTTCTTATACACTTCATCACATACAGTCACAGTAAGAGCCAGAAGTATCTTAGGAATGAATCTCGTGATACCAGGTAGTTCCTGAATCTCCATCACCACTTCCTGCAAGGTGCATTAGAAGCTATAATGATAAATAATTAACAGGTCCTATTCATTTATATCTACTCTCTCAAATCCCACAGCTATTTTTAAAAGGCTATTAAATGAACATGAACTGGCTATATTTGAATGTGCTTTGTTTCTAACACATAAAAACTATAATGCTGTTCTTTCTGTCTTGCTTTTGTTTAACCGGTATATGTGTAATCAATGATGTTTCCAGTAAAGGTGGGTTTAAACTCCTCACAAGAAATACATTTATACAATATCAGCCCCATTTACCAGCCCCAGACTATGTCAGCTCCATTTCTTTTCATTGGACTTGCATGCTGTGTTATCTGTTCAAACCTGCAGTTCCAGGCAGAGGAGCATAGCAAGGAAGACAAAACAGAGACAGAGGAGGCAGATGGGCAGGCTGACCAGCCATCTGAACAGAGCCCTCTTCCAGGGAGGGTAGTAGAACTCCTCACAGCCCGTTATGGGGCTGCAGCGCTTCACTCCCTGCAGAGACAGCAGAGGAAGAGAAAACAGCCAGGGGAGTATTCAGACTATACTTTTTTTGGCATGATTACAATCACATTAACTGGAAAATGGATCCAAAATGTAAAAAGTGCTTGCTTGCATTTCCAGTTTTTGCTGTTTTATTCCAGGTTATTGTGGAAAACAGAGAGATTACAAATGAAACTATTTATATTATCAGAATGTATGTGCAAAAAAATACCATACAGTATGTCACCATACTGACATCAGCGACAGAGGTGTAACTCTTTGTACCTCATATATTAATATCATTATGTTCAATTCAGAGTGTGCTGTTGCCCAAAAACATTCCCGCCCAACGTGGGGCTCGAACCCACGACCCTGAGATTAAGAGTCTCATGCTCTACCGACTGAGCTAGCCAGGCATATACTAACCACTTGCTGCATCTCTTTTCAAATGGGACACTCATATCCCTTCCCCCCACATCCTCTATTCATTCAGGACAGAACAGGACAAGGGATGGGGGGGGGGGGGAGGGAAGAGAGATCTCTTCTCTGAGAGCCATGGAGTCTGAAGACACACTCCTCTTGTAAACAGCATGATCACATTTCCTGGTATTGTGTGTCAGTCATGCAGAGTTGTTCAAGTACTTCCTGACAAACCACTGAAACAGACTGATGTTGCCACTTTACCTCAGGACTGCAACTGGTACATTGACACAACAGGTCTGTTTACATAAGTGGCTGTGGATGTTTGGCAGTTAATGTGAGCAAATGCTGCAACAAGTGAATAAACCCTTTTGTACACCCACACCTAAACAACACTGCCTTTTCACCCCATGTGTGCTCAAACCTCAGTAACAATCCTCACCCTGAACTGTGGTCTGGGCTCCTCCAAGGACTCGGCGGGGGAGTCCAGGGTGCCCCACCTGTAGGCCAGCTCTGCCTCCCGCCTCTTCCAGCGCTCCAGAAACAACGTTGCCCACACAACATTGAAGATGGCAAAAACCACACAGCAGATATCCTGACTGGTCTGTGAGTGAGCACGAGAGAATCAAAAGATACTTATATAACCTATGAAAGTGTGATTATGCCATGCAGTTCTCTGCAGTTCATTAAGGAATTTATGCAGTGTAGGTACTGTGTCGTGTAGGTACTGCGTGCTGCTTCTACCTTTTGTCAAATTGTTGTCATGTTCTTTATAAAACATGCAAAGGAAATTATATGACATGTATGTGGACAGACCGCAAAATAGACATCAAAATCTCAGTAAGAGCCCGACATTCCTGGCATAAAAATAAAAATAATATGCTGAAAGAAAAACAGATTACATATCAGCAGTACACATTTAATATGACAGTCAAAGGTTGACATTCTGGAATATTCCAAGTGTTTGATAAGACAGACCTTGTATAGCAAATCCTGTTATAGAATAGGTTTCAAGTACCTGGTCAGCCTCTGCTAGTATCCAGAGCAGAAAGCCGATGACAGCAGGGTAAAGCATAGAGTTAGTGTAGAAACCCAGCCAGGCAAAATACATGCCGATCTTCACTCCAAAGTAGTCACAGATATCATCTACAAAGCAGATGAAGTTTGAGAACTTTGAGAAGAAGAATCATCACGTCTCAAACAATTACATTAACAACAACCATTTTATACTATAACTGAAATCGACTTGGGATTAACAGTCAGGACTGCTGTTAACTCTCCTGCCAAATTTGCTTAAAAATAAGCAGATTTCCTACCCAGGGGCTGCCTTTCGCACACAGCCTGGACCCAAGATGTCATCAGCTGGTTGAGGATCCTCTGTTCATGGAGAGGAAACATTTGATGGATCACCCCCCGAGCTACCAGCTCTGGAACTGAAGAGGACAGATCATGAAACTTACACATGGTATCTAAGTAACATTTGGACATTAAGTGATGCACCCCCAAGATCCAGCATTTAAATAATGACACAGATTTATTCTGGAAAAAAACATCACGTAAGTGTAATGTTTACTGTAGGCCTACATTATTCCAAGTTATTCAAATGGAACTTTGCACAAAGTACTGATGCTATTTAGATACGTAAGAGAAAAAGAAAAGAACGGGTATGTGGAACAGTATATAAAAAGTCCAATAATAAAGCATACTGATTGGTTGTCCCTCCAGGAAGTGAATGTTGTGAAGCACCTCCCCCTGTTTGGCACGCAGATTGTCCAGCCAATACTTTATAATGCTCTGACGCTCCTAAAAACCATTATGGGTAGAAAAAAAGATCGCTCATAATAACTAGACATCATTTTAATTCCTGAAATATAACTACAGAAGACAGACTAAAATTATCTTCAATAACACATCCAGTAAGTAGCAAGTAACAATATGCATATCATTAACAGCAACCTTGACATATGGCTCATATAGCCTATAGTTTTGACCTCTTACCTGTGAGGTAAAAAAGCAGAGCTCACGCTCAATGTTCTCATAGATGTTGTCTTCCTCACAGGAAAAGCGCCGCATTCCGCCGCCAAACTGCGGTTTGACGGCCTTGTGCATGCCCATCTGCTCTGCTCCCCGCAGTAAGCTGAGGGTGAGGAGAGAGGGAAAATGAACAGCAGGATCAAACCTGATGGCGCACAAACACTGTGCAGAGGCTGGACTGCAAATGTTTGATGGATTAAGTGCATTCTGAATTTACTGACGTATACTTAAAGAAAGAAATAGTTCCACGTTTTGGGAGATACACACATAAGAACATGTTGTTTTTACACTTTGGTTGTTGTATTAACTAAACAATCTTTAGACAGAGTCAAGCTAGCTTCCAGTGCTAAGCTAAGCTAATCATACTTCATCTTATTTCATGGTTAATGCAGACTTGAGAGTTCTCTTGAAACTACTGTCAAGAAATCAAATAAAGAAAATCTCCCCAAAACTCTAACTATTCTTTTACCTTTTAAATTTTCAATAGGCTCAAAATAACAGACCATAACAACAACAAAAAAAGAACTACTCACTCTCTGTATTACCTTTATCTGCTGTGGTGCAGAAATGTTCATACACATACAGATATTCATGCATAGAAACACAAACATGATACTTTTTTTTTTTTTTACAATATTGGCCTCTAGTGCAAAATAAGTAAGTTTGGGTAATATATTATATATATATTATATATATCATCAATAGGTGGTTCAGATAAAATTATTTAAAATTAAGTAAATGTTACCAATAACCAATAGGAATAATATTCAAATTGCCATGCCTAATATTATTCTAACCGCAATACTAAAATTGAGTACCAGTGCTCATCGGCCACTTGGAAAACTAAGAACCGGCCAAAATGTCAAAACATTTCAAACAAAGACAGAAGCAGCCCACACATGCATGCACACACACCCAGTCAAGAGGTTGAGTTTTAGGAGTCTTACTTCTCAAACGCTGTCGTGATGAAGAAGGCGTGTGTCTGGGTGTGTTTATGCTGTCGAACCTGAATGCTGACCTGTGGGATTCCAACACGAATCTGATTCAGGAGCCACAGCAGCGTGTGGTCATCTATTGTTTCTGGACGGAAAAAGGATTTTTTCATTTTAAGCATGCTATCAAAGTAGCATGTCATTGTCATTTATAGACAGTTGCATTTTCATTATCAGTGAATATGAGCATCAAAATACATGTACACAGTTTCGTTATCTAGACTCACTTAAATTCCTCATACGTATTTATGTACGTAGGCAGGAAACGCATAACTGCATAAAGAAGCTGGACCAAACCCATCCTTTACCACCCTGACAGAAGGGCCAAGATGGCAGTAAAAGGTCATTACAATTAAATCTGTCTACATATACAACAAACAGTTTTCCATGGGTTGAGAGGATGGACTGATTCCAATCTGATTGCAGTAGTTTTATCCAATTATATGCAGCACACCAGAACATTTTATACCTAATAGTCGAAATAAAACATGAAATTGGAAATTAGTGATACTTTGGATACATCCAGCATGCACAAAGACTTTAATTCTGGAATAATTTACATTACATACGTAGGTCCTGCTTTATGATCTGTGACTAATAATCATTCACATTTGCATCAAGCAATTACAGTAAAACTATTTTATTTGGGAATATCTGACATTGCCCCACTTTTGTCCATGAGATAGAGGTATTAAATGCAACCACATTAGTCAGGTTGTGACAGCAGCGCCGTATTGCATGCAGGTCAAAATATTACAGTTCCAAGCCTGACTAAAAAAGTGACATTTCCATTTTATGTGCTTCACATGCCATGCTATGGCTATGATTGTTGATCTACTGTACATTGCATGTTGTTCAGTTTTAGATTTGTAACTGGTTAATATTTATTATTAACACATAGTATGTCATTTAGGCTACATGAATACAGTTTTACTGTAATAGATAACAACAAATGGCTATATTTAAGTATGCTTGCTTACAGTGAAAATTGAAGTTACAACGCTGTAAACAAATTTCATGGTCTTAAAATGTTAATTGTTTGTATGCTTTTAAAAAAGTTGTCAGTTGGAGTTGAAGCAAGTGTAAGAGCTAAAATATTTTTTATTTTAGTTAAAGGTTGGGTAGACAGCATTATTGGGCAAAACAGCCATATTAACCATGCGAAATATTGTAATTCAAGTGAACTGAGAGCAAACCTCTACTTCCGCCCCTCCTCTTGGCTGTTTTCAGGCTTCAGAAGATCTAGCTCGTGACGGCAGACTTTAGCTTGTATTGGCTAAGCTACAAGAGCAGATGTGAGTACACGTCCCTTCAGATGGCGGAAGCCTGATTCAGTGACGGAAAATCCTGCATGTTGTGAAGAATTTCCCTTGCCTGCAGGCGTATGGTACAAAACAACATGTCCCAGCTCCACTCGGAGCTTCAGGCTCATTATGTTCAATGCCATGGCGCGACCAGTGGAAAAGAGGCATGATGACAAATAGTGGGGAATAACTTTTGATGGGGGACAGTGTGTGCGTGGTTTACTGCTCTTCTCTACGGACGCAAAGCACTGGAGGTGCGTCTTGGAGAAGATAAATCACGGTGGGAGAGACCGGGGTCTCGGTAAGGCTCATGCCATGGAGAGCGAATCCTACGAGGGATACTGTTTCACTTTTGGAGGGCAACCAACTCCCTCTGCTGCTGGTCGAAGTTGTGGGTTTGATTGGAGGGGCTTAGCGGAGTGATACGAGGCAGCAGAGAGAGAGGCGGAACGTTTCGCATAGGTTGCACAGATTTTGCCTACCCCAGCTTTGAGGCATTGAATTGTCAGTTTGTATGTTAGAGGGCGATTAGTTGAAGTGTCAGTTGGTATGACATACTGCTGTATGTCATTTAGGCTGCATGTATACTGGTTTAATAGACAATTAAAATGGCACTAAGCCAAAAGCCTTAGAGATTTGCATTCAGAACACAAGGAAGAGAAACTCAATATTTGACATCTGGTTGTTTACATAGTGTTTCATGTTAATTTAACAGCCTTTAACAACAAGAGGTGTTCTTTGTGCTCACATTGCGGTGGGTATTTCGATTTGGTTTTGCATTTGAATGTTGGAGAAAATGTGTTTTTTAATGGCTGTAGTCTGAGTTGTTGACACTTGCACTACTACATTTTACTGCAATTAATCAAATTCATCAGGACAAACAGGGAGGAGTACCTGGGAATGTCATCAGGATATCACAGTTTTCGGTGGGCACCATCTTTAGCCAGGACTTCCGAGACATAATGTAGTGTCTGGCCTGCAGAAGGCGCTTCCCAAACAATTTATCTAAAAGGAAAAAAAGGGCAGCAGGGTGAGAAGATGAGAGCAAGTCAAATTGTGGTTAATACAGTTTAAAATGAATGAGAAAGAGGGTGTGTGAGAGAAAGGGGGGCAGGACAGGCAGATGGTGATATTTTTTCATCAGGGTGATCAAGGACACAGATGACAGGTTAGTCATTAGTATTACGCTGCCACTCATCACTGATGTTATTTCCACCATATTTTCTGTTCTTTACTATTTTTTCCTCTGTCATTGAGACTTGGGAGAAAAGACAAAATGACAGAAATGTTCAGACAGTGTGAAGGCTGACTGCTGCATTCGTCATAACTTTGAGCAAATTCTATGAGCTGCGAACAAATAAGTGATCTGCACAAATAGATGATCTGCACACGGGGTGGTGTGTAAATAACCACTAGCAAACAAGCTTTTCCTGTTTGTCGTGAAGTGTAGGCAAAGCAACAGGCCTTCCCAGCAGTGTTATCCCACTTGTACTTTATCACAATGCAGTGTAAGCTCTGAGGTCATCGTTATTGCATCTTCTTCTTTCACACATTGGTTCTCCCTCTAAAGTCACACTCTCAAGTCACGCTCTCCGTCTCATTCATAACCCAATAGTGAGTGACCGATCTCTTTATTGTTCACTGAGTCGCACTGTGACACTCTCGCAGGACGTGTCTGTGATCAGCAGTTTCACATTCTGCAGCATAACTGAATTATCACATCACCTACTTTCAGCATGTCTTATCCCTCTTATTGAGAGCCATCAGTGCAGCGGTCATCTCTCTGTTATAGAATTATGTTTTAGACTAACATGCCAACTCAGTGACTGTAATAAACACTATACTGTTCCTATAAAACAATGCAAAAGGAACATGTTCCTCTGTTATCGTGCAGCAGAACAGCACTGATGATCTAGGAGATGTTTTCAGAAATATAATGAGGTGTGTGTGTGTGCGTGTGTGTGTGTGTGTGTGTGTGTGTGTGACATAATGATGCAATCCAAGCCAAGTCGCTGACACTGGATGCTTTGGTTCCTTTGTCTTGCATGTACTGTATGTTTCTGAATACTTCTAAGTGATTGTCTGTCTGGTTGTTACTGACAGCATTGCTCATTAAGGCCACAGGAGATGTGGATATATCTGACATACAAATCTCTCGGCCAGACAAGAGCAATTAATCCAATCAGAGCGACATTATCATGTACGATGAGCTGGTTTAATGTCAGTCTGCAGTAGAGCTAGTGTAGACTGATGAACGAGAGTAAACTGTATACACCGTTTTTATTCTTCCTTTTGTACAAACAGTTGTGGTAAGCACCACCATCTTTGAAGCTTCATAATACGTGCTAAGCAATAAATTGATAGTTTATCGTCTACCACTGTAATTGCATCATGGGATTTATTTTTAAATATCATCATTAATCGTGATTCAGAATTTTGTTGTCAAATTTAATGATACAAAGCAATTTCTAAGTCAGACCTCTTCCAAAACAACCAGCTACATACTACGACATATAATTTGCCATAAATAAACAAAACAATAAAAACTGATCTAGGATATAGCTATGCTTGGATATAGACGTGGGCACATATACATTTTGTCATATATCACTCAGTTGAGCTTGGAAATATATTTAATTTATCGAATTAGATATTGAGAATCTTGCCAACCTAATTTAACTTGTATATACATCACCATAACTTCCGATAAATGTATATAAACTGACAAGTGCTACCACGTCATACTGTAACAGAACAAACATATCAGCAGTGAGCCAACATGAAAGAGGAAATAAATGCAACATTTTTTATTGCTATACAACTGTTTTAGGCCATGTCACCCTACATAGTGCGTTCCTCTTCACTTCATTAAATTACGTCATGCAGGCCCAGACCTGTTTCAGAAAGTTAGCACTCAGTATAATTCAATTCAAATATTTCCATTCCATTTCTCTTCCCTTATCCATTTTTTTCTACATCTATTTCACAGTCACAGATTTGTTGGGTGGGGTAGTGAGTCTGGTGCCTTTCCCAGCATGCAATAGAGGAAAAGCAGGTAAGCAGCCTGGACAGGACACAGTTCAGTTCACCAGAACAACACCACTTAATGATCAGATGCACCATGGACTGTTTCTACAACTGCAGACAACTCCATTACCAGCTGTTTGACTGCTGCTAAAGAAAGCTGTGGTGATCTGTTATAGCCTTATAGGCCACACTGGAGTGGTCATCATCAAAATCATCATTCATCTTCTAGATCTCAGTTCAACTGCTACCACAAAGCCCATAATCACACTAGTATTGTTGAAACCGATGTAGAAGAGAAGGCATAAAGGTCTAATCTTCCAGGATTACTTCAGGCTGTGAAATTGCACACTTCTTGTTAATAACGTTCTCCGATGGTAAACGATCACTGCCAGAGCAATGCTAACACGCCACAGAAGTGCAGTCAAATAAATGATGGTGTAGTCTAAGAAAATCTAAAATAGTTTCATTTTAAAGGTTACATAAATGTTTGAATGTTTAAGTTCATATTTTTTCAACATATCACCTGTCTTGATCCATATATAATTGTGGTTGAGATTGATTAGCATAAGTCAAGATGTAAATCCAAGCAATAAAAACGCAGTGACATTGTCCAGGCTAAGATTGCAAAGGTTATATGGTCTCTCCTCTTTACCAGAGAAGCTGGATGGACATAAAACTCAACAACTCAAGGGGCCCAGAGATGAACAGGGGCTCCTGGAGGTTATAAAATATCAGAATGTCAGTACTGCTTAATCCTCATCATGCAGTACCAGAAATAACCATAAGACCAGTCATTACTCACCAATGAAAGATTTCTCCTGTCAAAGCCTCAAGTCTTCGACACATGAGACACAGCTGGCATCTGAGCCTGCAACACAATCTCTTCAAAGTACTATAGTGGAGCACAGCTCGTCGGGACATGCACCTCCGCTGCATACGACTACTGCATGCACCTGTGGACCACTAAAAGCCTGACTCTTCCCCGGCCTGCGTGAATCGGAATGCGCACTATGTAGCGGGAAAAGGAAAGACGCACCGAAATCAAACCCCAGTCACAGACGATTGACCCCTTTAGTTTCCTGTGAGTCATTCATTGAGGTGAAGTCCATCAAGCATCAGTGACTGCACCATATTGCCTATGCACAGTAGCCTAATCTCCATCCTTTTTTTCCTAGCAAATAAACCCAAATTGCCAGCTTCCTCTGGTTCTTATGCAGGCAGGACACATACAGTGTTTATGACCGTTTTTCTGTGGCACTCACCGAGCACTCCGGACGGCGTTAAGGACGTTTGCTGCTCCTGGTGGTTGTTGGTCCTGTCCTGCTGCTCGCTTGGTACCGTCCTCTCCATCCTCTCCCCTGCCCCGTCGCTGTCGTCGACGTCTGCGGTGCTGCTGCTGCTTCTGCTACTGTTTACAGTAGCGTCGGTATCAGCTGCTCCGGTGCCCTCCGCTTGCATGGTGACGTGCAAAACTACTCCAGGTGGTGATGGGGCTGGAACATCTGACTGTGTTTATTGCACGGCCGTTGCATGTAAAGGGAAAACCCTACTGTATCTGACAGATGAGGAGGAGGAGGAGGAGGAGGAGGAACATGATCATGGCATCTACACGTTATGCGTGCCAGTCGTGACTGGATGGTGACGACACAGTTTAGGGAAACACCGTGCAGGCTGCAGGTCTGTGTGTACTACCTACACATGCAGAGCTGCAGGTGTTTCAGGAGACATCTGTTACTACTGTACTACATGCAGTATTAATGACTTTTCACACATTTAGATCTTTTCTATCTGTCGAAATGTGTAGTTTCAGTTTTCGAAATATGAATAAACCGACATCAACAGGCACTGTGTGTGCAAGCTTAAATACCACGAAAATTGATACTTCATGCATATTTGAGAATGGTTCATATATTGCTTTTCATAACAAATTATTGTGCCTAAGATTCAAAATTAGCAGGACCAGACCTGATAGAGCCCATAGAAATAACATTGTTGTTCGGCCCCTGATGTTTATTCGCTTTCTCTCCTGAGTTAGCTGAGGAGATTTATAGTCTACCACTCTTATGGGAATTTCTTGCGAGTTAGACAAGGGAGATTGATACCACTCTTATGACTGTATGTTAAATGATAAACTACAGCCAGCAGCCGGTTAGCTTAGCTTAGCACCTGGAAACAGGGAAACAGCTAGCGTTGTTCTGTTCTGAACAAATCCCGCCTACCAGCACCTCAAAGGCTTACTTAACACTAACATCTTGTTTGTGTTATCTGTACATACACTGAAGTATAAAAACAACAACTTGTGGGTTTGTATGGGGTTTTTGTTTTGAACAAATTAGTTTCCAGGTGCTGGCTGGACTGATTACCCTTAGATAGCGCCAGGCTAGCTGTGTACCCCTGTTTCAAGTCTATGTGCTAAGCTTAGCTAACTAGCTGGTCACTGTAGCTCAATATAAAATACAGACCTGACAGTGGTATCAATCTCCACATCTAATGCTCAGCAAAAAAAAGCAAATAAGCATATTTCCCAAAATTTCAAACTATTAATTGATAATACAGTTGACAATATAACAACAAATGTGCCAATAATTCAATTACCAAAACCATGAACTAGGGCTTTTAGGGGTCCCAAGGCCACAGGGGCAGTTTTCTGCACTTCCTGGTTGGTAATCCAGCCTTGAATGCACTGTTCACTTTGTGTTTTACTCAGAACACAATACAAAGATTTATGTAAATATCCTGCATATCAGGCAACATGTTAACTAATCTTAATAAATTACTCTATAAACATGCTATGCCAGCCAGTCCTTTTCCACTACTGCATCTTGCAAACATTTTGAAAGTAAAACAGCTTGAAGTGTTTAATGAGAGTGGGATTATAATACCATATGGTACCATATTTAAATCTGCATGTGTCATTTTCCACCAACAACATGAATAAAAACTCTTGTTGATGATGTTTTGGGGTCAAACAGGGTCAAAGAGACACTAATTTGATTTTTTGGGGATCAATTATATATTCACACATTCTGCTGGGACCATCACCCAAAGCCTGGCCTGTCACAGGTTCTCAATGTCATGGCAACACATGGACAAATTCTCCCTCAGCTCTGTCTGTTGGAAGAGGGTGTTTTGTGTCTTTGTTTCACTGCTTTAAGCACAGAGAGCAGTGAAGATAGACAGAAGGGTACATCACTGGGACTGAATTCTGATATTTTCTGCGGCAACACCACCATTATCAAATAAATCCAGAATGTCCATTGGATATTTATGGTGATGCCAACTTCATGCTTTGTAAATTGCTTTACCATTAGGCCAGTAAAAGAAAAGTAGGCCAGAAAGAAACAAAATTACACATTCATTCATTAATTTCCCTCCAATTCCAGTATGGCAATACACTGATGTGGACACTAGATGGAAGCAGTAGACAGTTCAAAGCTTAAAGTCACCTGGGATTGATCAGGCTGCTGCTAAAAGGCTGCAAACTACTTTATTATAACACTCACACTGAAATTTAAACACTATTATAGGACTCTCTGTTCTGTTATTTGAGCAAAAGTCCATTTTATTTATATGGCTGAAAATTACAAATGTGTCTCAGATGGCTTTATAATCTTTACAACATATGACACCCTTGATTCAAATAAAACCCCACAAAACAATCCTTGGGAAGTGGAACGGCACAGAAAGGTTTCAGCGTTCTTGCTGTGGGGAAAATCTGTCTCAATAAAGGCAAAATACAAAGATCTGTCTTTCTGTAAGTGTATTCAAGACATTTGCAAATTGACTTCAAGCATACACAGCTCAAGAGCAAGAAAGCTTACTTGCCTTGACTGCAGGTTCCAGTTATCTAAGGGCCATCACCTCAGTCACTATATTCTAATGAACACACAGAGTCACAGAACACAGAGGAACTGCGTCAGTCAGTACTTCTACTTTTGACATGTAACAACAAACTGTGAGACAAACGTCAAGCAGTTTAAAATACTCTTTCCATTACATAAACAAATGCAAAATGGTCTGATGGTTTGTTTACATATTCCGTATTAAGGACAGAAACAAATCACGTGACCATAAAATGGTATAGAAAAATATGATCACAGATCATCAGAGACAGAAAAGACACAAAAGAAAGATACAGCTCTATCAATGTCTAAAAGAGAGCTTTAACTGATACATGGACAAATCAAAAGCATGCCACTCTCGCATTGTGACACATCACTGGACCTCTCTGAAAGAATTGTAGGCCGTTGGGCAGCCCTGCCTCTGTCAAAACCTGTTGTTTTTATAGTGTATACGTGAAACTGCTGGAGTCAGATCACCATCTAAATGGACCCCTAAGATCACTTTTGAAATGAGCGTGGGATATTCCATAGAGCATATCTCTTGATTATACTTTCTGTTTTACTACGAATAAAGAGACAACTGATAACCTCCAAACAATATGTTAAATATCAGGAAACAGAATAACGTTTGGTCTCACGTAAAAGTATGTTATTTATTTATTATGAGCAAACACTTATTATTACGCAGTTAGACAAGGTCAGAGAGTGGACATCTTCCTGCTGTGCTTGTACCCTCACCTAAACTTGACCAAATGAGTTTAGCGGCTGTCAACACATGTTTACACTCACATTGTGCAATGACTCATGTCTCCGAGTGGGCGTGAGGGATGAAACCAAATAACTGCAGTGGCTTTAGCTCTGTTACTCTTTCTTAGTAGACTAGAGGATCAGTAATCTTCTCTATATCCCTGCCTGTGGTGTAACAGCGGAAAGGTATGTGATGGATAATCAATGACATAGATAAACAGGACATTGTTGCAGCTGGTTTGGGCTTACAGCAGCTCAGCTCATGACATCCACTATCTTTACAACAAATGACACTTGAGGAATAAGTCACATTTGTTTCTCTGTAAAGCAGAGTCTTGTTTCCACTTTGTTTAGTTTTACTTTGGTTCATACACTAGGTACACATAAACAAAATAATATAATATTTTAATATTAGTATTCACCACTAAAATAGTTTTTTTCTTTTTTCAGTGTATGGTGATATGTTTTTTATTTGACCCACTGACTTTTCAATCCTGTGCCATCATCAGGTCAAAATTATAATTTACTGAATAATTACATTAGGACCAAATCTAAAGAAAATCAGTCTATCAGCCCCAGCTGTGCTGTGTTTAGTGCTAATTAGAAAATGTTAGCATGCTAAAATGCTAACCTAAGATAGTGAATATGTTAAACATTACACCTGCTAAACATCAGCATGTTAGCATTGTTATTATGAAGATGATAGCATTTAGCTCAAAGCCCTGCTCCACCTAATTTCATACAGTTTTGATTCAAGGTTTTTAATTTACTTTTTTAGTTTATTACATTTATTAAATTATTTTACTCCACAATTGTTCACTTTCGCTGAAAGTATTATACACATGCAACAAAATGCTTGTAACCCCCTACAGCTATGGAACATAAAAGAAAAATGACAAAATAGAGTTGTGAAGAGGGAGGAACTTCTGGTTTCAGGGATGTTTTTCTCCCTTTCTGTATTCCCATTTCAATTTTTTCTTTCAACAATATTCCAAGTGTTGCTTAACATAGAAACACAAAACTCTTCCGGGCTTTAGGTGCACCAGTATAAATTATTTTAAGTGTATTTCTGAGAAATCATGTTTTATCCATTATTCTGGCAGCTCTAATACTATAGCCATGAGCCATAGTCGCTGTTGCCATGGAGAAGAATCCAGTCAAAGGCACATATCAGTGTGTTAGCGAATTCAAAAAGCTTTGTAACAGGGCGCCAGAGTTGCAGAATTCAACCAAAGTTGACCCCAAAATCAAAAGTGAACTAAAATTAATTTCCAGTTTTCTCAACAGCAGGTTATAGTTATTCCCCGTACCCCCCACCCAAATTATTTTTATACACAAGCTTGTAACTTCTTTTTGATCAATTAACCAGATATTTCCTAACACAGTTGTTAATATTTAATGGTTTTGTTTAACGAAGACACTTTCATGCCGCTCCAACTATGAGTTGCTGGGCTGTTTGTGGTAATGCAGTATTTTTTTAGGTTATCATATGTGAAACTTTTGGACTGCAGGATTCTCCATAAAACTGAAGGTACATTAGGTCTAGCTTCTCAAACACAGGTTACCTTTTGCACCAAAGGACATCAGTGCGGGGTTACATTTCCCCTCCCAGCTGTTTCCAGCATTTACCTCACTCCCCATTAACACTATAGTATCTGCACCAGAGAAAAGGTTTTGCCCCCTGATGTCTTTACCAGCATGGGCAGCCATGGGACTCAGGGAGGCCAGGCAGATAGGAAATGCAATTAGAAGTCACAGTAAAGAGGGATCATTAGCAGCCACAAACAAAAGAGGTCACAGTCCTGCAACCCCAGGTGAGGAAGGAGGTCGTAATAATAAGCACCCTGTCCCCTTCCTGCACCAGGGGGTGTCGCCAGGCAGGCTGCGACACAATGGTCCCAACTCTTCATCAGTGGTCTCTGTGCTGTCCACAGTGCCGAGGATCAAGATGCCCAAAGAACAGCCATTGAAGACTTTAATAATCTGTGAAAATGTCATTTAGCCTAAACTTACCATATTCTGGATGATCCACATCTCAGTGGCAAATGTGGCCTAAATAATGACCTACTTAAAAAATAAGCATTTATTGTTCACATTGTTGTTCAAAGATTGTTAGTTAAATATAGTTTTTGCAGTGTTGCAAAATGATTGTTAATGACAATACTAAATGTGTTCGTAATTTATTAGTTAGTAGAGTATATGGGCTAAAATCACTGTGAATAGAAATGAAATAACTCTGTACTAATAATTATTGTCTGCACTGAGTCAGTTGAAACAATGGTCAGTTGTGTTGTTTGTGCACAGGGAATAAAGAAATGCACCGAGATGACAGGAAACATGTAGTTTTAACACGTCCTTTGTCTCAGTTAGTCTAATAAAGCAACCCCCAGAAGCATACAACCAGTCGGCCTACTCCTGCAGAGCTGCACATCCCAAATGTGGAAAAACACTTGATGTTAAACAAAGGAAATCCTTTAGAACTCTCCCTTCGCTCAAGTCTAAGTACTATATTTATTAATTGGCGCCAACACAATACACTTTTGGTTCTTGAATTAACAGTACGTTCCCATCCTTTCACAGTGCAACGAACAGGATGTTTGTCTGTTCTCATGACGGTTTGTTTCCTTACTCCATTTTGGTTCCATGTTAATGTTGTATTGGTCCAAATTAAAATAAATTTGCACTGAACTAATTCTATGATCCATGTCAATGATTCTCTATTATAGGGCTGTAAGGAAAGTGAATGTTCAAATGTGTTTTTTTTCTACAAATAAACAATCCAATTTATATGTATTTGTATTCATTTATGTCTTTTGTTTGATAAATCAAACAATCACCAAGGATTAAAAATAAAATGTTGCTGCTTCTGCTGTGTTTAGGCTTATTTTGGGAAAGGTTGTCAGGTTGCATTTATCAGATAACAGGACAAGCTCCATGTTTTCCACCCTCATGTGTTCTTTATACAAGATATATTAGGATTTTATTTAGGCTATGGATATCCGTGCACTCTACAGTTAAGTGATAGCACATTGTTTTTAACAACAGCCTGTATACAAGAGCATACAAGAGCATTTTCCTCCCATCTGCCTCCGCCAGCCTGCTGACAGGTTGGCAGATAAATGTAAACATGCTGGAAGGATTATATTGCGTTGCCAGTAAAATCTTGCCTGAAACATCACAGAAGGGGTTGGGAAGTCATTTGTAGACAATTAGCCAAACAATAGGTGACGCACACAGGGACAAAGAGTTATTTCCGGGTCTGCATAGTGTAATATCATAATCTTAAATAACTCTATTTACAAAGAAGAGACAGAAACAGTTGATGTGCTTACATTTAAACAAAGCTTTTATTTTTTCTGTATTTTATTTTTACTTTATACAAGTACTACATTGATTTATTCATTCCAAGTTGCATACTGATATAAATGATTAACACACACACTTCTAATTCTAAAGTGTAAAGATTATTCAAATTACTTTTCTAAATTAATATTGAAGTATAAACTGTCACAGTATATAATATATGGTACATTTATTGATATACAATATGTGAACTCAATATGAAAAGCTTGCATATAACAATAAAGATACATTTCCCACATTTTCATTTTTCTCATCAAGATGGCCTAACCCAACATTCTTGAGAGATCATGTTTCTCCCTGGATAAAGAAAGAAAGAAGTAAAAATATTAACATTTTTGTTAGTAAGTGGGTGCATCAAACTTAAAACATCACAGCTTTTTTTGTGTGTGGATAGTGATATTCAATGTGTGTCTTATTGTCAACAAATCCCATGAAATAAACCAAAACCAACAAGGAATTTATCAATCAAAGCCAGATTTAGCTTATTCCTTTGTGCTATATAGCTCAATGTTTGTGCAAGAGATATTTAAAACTCTTTGATGAGCCAGACTATTGCAGTGGCATATGACATGTTCCTTGATTGCAATGAACATGGTAACTACAATGAGTTTATTTTGAGTCAGTCCTGCATACACCATTCTGCTGCTGTAAATACTTACTAGAGAACCAAATGTGTATTAATCCACTGCTGAAAATTTGTTTTATCATGGCATTTCTCACAATAACAAAAATACAGAGTGTTACCTGTGTGAACATATTGTTCAGACTGCACCTAAACAGCAGCATCACTTTCACATTTACATTGAAATTAAAGATAAAAATACTTAATATACTACTCACTCTGGGCCAGGGGGGTTAATGATGCGCTGCAGATCTTGAAGGTGCTGAGCAACGTTGACTGTTGGTTAAACATAAGGAAACAGTGATTTGTCATTACTAAGCCATAAAGTAAGTAAACAAGCTGCATTTATGCTTTACAATAATAAAGAACTTCTATGAGTTAGCATTTGTTCTGAGGTTCTACAAAGGCTACAAACATCAAAGCCATCAATTCCAAGTTTGATAAAGTTGTGGAAGTATTACAGTGGGTACGGAGTATTCGCAGTATTCAGATTTCTACATTTCTGTTTTTTTTCTGTCAAGATGGGGTGCTAAGTGACATTAATGAGAAATAAAATGAACTTTTTCGATTTTAGCAAATGGCTGCAATAAAACAAAGAGTGAAAAATTTAAAGGGATCTGAATACTTTCCGTACTCACTGTACATTTCTGTGTAACAAAACACCAGTTTAATCACTAATTTAGTTGCTCCATTCCAATTTAAAAGAACAATGGCTGTGACTCATTGTTCTTAAGACAGGTAATTGAGGTATGTTTTTGCATGAAATAAGACATTGGGAATTCACAGATATTGTTAATGATTTGGCTATAAACAAAACAATCAAATGATGAGAAATGAAAATAAAAAATGTTTATGTGCAAAGATAAGGCAAACTGGAAGTTTAAAAATTTAATGTTTTCCACCATTTGTTGAATAAGATAGTACTTTAAAACACCCATCAGTTGTTACAGTTTGTTAAAACCTGAAATATATAATACATTTTTGTGCTTTTGATCTCAAATGTGCATAAAATGTTACATCTGAAATTGTAAAATGTCAAAAATTTGAAAAATCCTATAAGGGAAATAACAAAAACATTACAAAACTCTGAATTTCATCTGTGCCGTTTATGACTGCAGAAGTGTTTCCTCACTTGTCACTGTCAAACATGTCCACATTTATTTATCGATGTAGATAACTCAAGCTCAAACCCGTCATACACCAGTGGCATATGCATTTAACTGTTACCTCTGCACACACTGAGCAGGGAATACAGCTTAATCTTCTCCAAGACTGTAGTGTATCCCACCAGTCATCTTAGCCCCCATGCAGGGCATGTGATTGAACTCTCCTGGGTGCATTTGAGGTGCAAGAAGCATGGAGTGCCAAGGTCCCGAAGCCACCCTGCAGCCTCCAGACAAGCAGGGCGCAGGTTAATGAAAACATCAAACAATTCCCCGTGGAGCCCAGATGAATTGAGAGCCACCGTGACGACCCCGGCCCCCTCAGGACAAGGCCTAAAATATGATCCAAACAAACAATAATCTGCAATTGAAATTGAATTGAATTATTCACGAAAACACAAACAGCACATTTGTAGTGGACATACAGAACACATCACACTTTATCGTTTTTATGCTCTGACACAAAAAAGAAATCTAGCTAATGAAATTATTTTCCACCTAGATTTTAAAGATAAAACATTACTTTCTCTCATGGAGGAAGAAATGTTTGGTGGGCTTTTCATGCAAATGTCTTTAAATAAATGTCCTCCTATTCTGACTTTTCAGTCCATTATCTTCAGCATCTCATTTTCAAGAGACAAAGAGAAAAAGTTGAAATGAATTGAATGAAAAATATATCTGTATTTCTTTTCTTTTGTGCTGTTTTAATAGTGATCCTGAGATGACATACATGCAGTTAGTCTATATTACATAAAGCATTTCAACAAATGTAATCCTATGAATAAAATCTATTGAATATCCTCCCACCATATCTGCTCCACTTAATGTGTCAAAGCACATTAGCTACAGTCATTTGCACTGTTTGTACAGTGAATGTTCAGTAACGAACATTATGTGAGCTGTATATGCTTTAGGATGAGAAGTGCTGTGTATGGAGTAGGCAGTTTTATACTTGGATTATCTCAGCACGCAATTCTATTTTGATAAATCAATTTTCAAATAAGACGACTTTCACTCCAGGCATTGCTTTTGTGTTTAAAATCACACTGCAATGAGAACAATATTTAAATTGCTAATTTTCTTCAGCACAATAATTGCACCTTTTATTCTATCGCTGCAAAAATACAAAATGTCAGTTATTGTGATGGTTGTCAAGATTGCAACTACTGTACATTATATATAATAAGATGCAAGACAGGTGTGCTTTCTCTGACTAAATATGCTGTGCTAAAGTCAAAGTGAGTACAAGTCAAAAAATCTCCACATATCTTGGTGTTATTTAACCATTCTTATGTTGCTTTTCATCAAACAAGCCTACATCAGAGCGACACAAAGGCCTCTTATTATAGTGATAATGCAATCACTGCCAGGCCTGTAGGGGAGGTATTACTTAGAATGACCGATTATGCAGTTTACAATGGACTTGATCTATCAAAATGCAGTGTAGTACATACTGTACATTTCATCATAGCACTATTCAGATCTAACAACAAGAAATATACGTTATCATTTTCTAACTACAAAGTTTATATATGAGGCCTAGAAACAAAGCAGCATTTAAAGCACTTGTTAAAGACCACTGCAATGAATCAGGCATGGAAACAGTTTCACTTCATAATCACATTAAGCCCTAGGGGGAAAAAAACATCAATGACAATATTAATATGACAATATTTAGCCATAGGTAAAATGATAAAGAGCCATGCTATGGCATCAAAACATCACAACCATATCACCTCCTTCGTGGAAGATATTTTAACATATGACAGATGAAAAAGCACAGGTGTAAATAATAAAAATGAATGAGGCTGAATTACATTTAGCTGGTTTAGCTTCAGGGTCCTGATATTGTGCATGCTGGCTCACTGTCACAGTGTCATGGCTTAGTGGGACATTTGAATAGAATAGAGCCATTGTTAATGTTATTAACAAACATACTAACTGTGCTTTTCCTACTATGAGTCAAAATGTCAGCTGTGAAAAAGGCCTAATGTGTTAATTAATTATTTTCTTTAAAAAAAAGAATTTAAAGCTACATTTCTGAAAAAATCCATTCAGACTATGCAGTATTTTTCTCAACTTTTTGGGGGCCTTGGTTTTAATACATAATTTAACTTAAAAATGTCTTATTCATTGGAGTGATCTTTATTTGTGTTTTGGTTATATAACTTTGTATAGAAAATGCTTTGCAGATGTTTTGTTTTCAGTTCAGAGTTGTGTTTAGTTTTATATTACGGTAGAATATGCTATTGCATTTTGAGGAAAGCCATTTATTGTACAGAACTGGTGATTGAAAGTAGTACCTCCCCAACACACTTGATAATTGTTTTATTGCTCTTATGCCCAATGAGGGATAACATAAAGTCTGAGATCTTCAAGTGAAACTTTAAGATTAAGAATTCAAAATAACACATCCCACTCACTTTCTGACAGTTAATATTAAATGCAGCTGGCATTAATATGCAACACACATTTTCTATCTGTTGCATCTTCAAAACCCTCTTCAATTGTCTGGTGATTTTCTCTCTATAAACATTCATCCCACTAGAATTACTGTGAAGATAATCACATTTTCCTCCTAGTTTTTGTGCCATCCTTTGCTTTTTTAGACTCAGCAATGACACAAGGTCATTTAGCAAGATGAGACAGATTCTGTGGAGGCACAGAAACAGCCATCATTGATGTTCACAGAGAGCAGACATTATTAAAACATGGATTATCACTTTCACCTTGTGGCTGTACCTTGGGGACAATTTCCCGCCGCCCTCTGTGGTTATTGGTCACTCTAGATTGTATAATTTCATTCGACTAAGTGGAAGTCAATCTGGAACGCTTACTTCAGACCCCTTAGCTGCGAAGGAATGGGGAGTTATGTGAGCACAAAAATCCCTCTGTAACAAATAAATCAACCCCGCAACACTCTTGGAAGACACCTTGCTTTTTCTTAATTATTTCCATTAGCAGCCAAAGCATCTGAAGCATGCATCACTGTCTTTGGAGTCGACTCAGCAGATTGACCAGGACGTGAGGAGTGACTTCTAATAGCACGCGGCGGGTCTTACTATCAAGTTCATGAAAGAGGAGAAAAACGAATGGGATAATATGCTTCCATGTTTTGCTAAAAATGACCTGAATATTAAGAGTTGTCTGTAATTCATGAATTTAAGAATAGTTTGGGGTCGATGAGTTTGTTGACATCTTCAAAAGCCTTCCCTACTTGTCAATAGTAAGACAAAGCATATGCACTTGCAAATTCATTTCTCCCCTTCACATTCTATTTCTATTACATCAAAGACTTATATAATAATTGCCTGCGAGCTTTCTGTGTGGAGAATACAAAAAACACAGCATAATAACGATAAGAGATAGGAAAACATGGCCAAGAGTCTATCTCCTTAATAACAGTCAAAAGATGCAAGTTGCAGTTGTTTATTTAATAGAATGATTATGATCAAAATCAAGTGGTAATAGCATTAGTAACTTCATTGTGCTGATAGCAGTGTTGGTCTGCAAACAGAGAAGGACTGCAACAATTTTTGGAGCGGGATAGAGAGGCCAATTAGATGAGTGCAAAGACCGTTATCTACTTATATAATATGTTGATGTTGAAACTCTAATTACAGATTTCACAGTATAACAGTTGGCAAGTACTTATTATTTGTGGAATTAAAATGTCATTTTCAGATAAACATGTGGTTACTGGAGCTGATAATATTTGGCCATAGGTAAAATTAAATGAGAAAGAGCCATTCTATGGCGTCAAAACATCCCAAACATATAACCTTTTTCTACTTAAGACATTTGTCACGTGACAGATGAAAAAGCACAGGTGTAAAAAATTCAAATGAATGAGGCTGAATTACATTTAGCTGGTTTAGCTTCAGGGTCCTGATATTTTGCATGCTGGCTCACTGTCACAGTGCCATGGCTTAGTGGGGCACTTGAATAGAAAAGAGCCATTGTTAATGTTATTAACAAACATACTAACTGAGCATTTTCCTACTATAAGTCAAAATGTCAGCTGTGAAAAAGGCCTAATGTGTTAATTAATTTTTTTATTTTAAAAAGATGTCTGAATTCCATTTAGCTTCTTCAGGGTCAGGGTGTTGGTATTGTGCATGCTGACTCACTGTTACACTGAAATGCTCTGTAGACATCAGGGGAACTGCAAAGGAGATATTAAGGCCTAAAATATATGTTTGCTTTGCGATGTTTCTCCAGATCTGATCTCTCAGCAAAACTGCCCTCTTAATGGTCAGAGACTTGAAACAACTTGTGTTTGCATTTTCCTGTCAAGTGACCACTTGTGGCCGTGGAAATAGTGACTTTTGTCTCTGACGAGTGTAATGTGGCATAAAACCACACAACCTTTTAGTTAGGATGTCTGGGATTGCATAATTGCTGGTGTCTCCCCCCCAACACTAACCATTGGTTTCTTTTAACAATGACCACAATCGTACTCCAACCTTAAAAAAAGAGATGTTTAAGTTGGAACATCAGAAAATCCTCATGTTGGTCAATTTGGAAGGTAATGCAATTTCTGATTGATTGGTGTTGGACAGTCCCATAGTAAACAGCCAGTATCCCAGGCTTGTTTCGATCAGCCTGACTGCAGTGGCACACATCTCTACGTCATGACAGGCATCTTTGGAGGAGTGTTTGCATCTCTAATTGCACCAAGGTGACTTCTGCTGTGCTGCTTTGCTGAATGCAACCCTGTGATAAGATAAGGGGGGGTGTAGAGTTACTGCCCCAGAGATACAAGCTAAAGAGGAACAAGCTTAGTAAGCACAGCACTTAGGTCGTATCTAATGCCTGTGTGTGAATTTACTTTGGTGTCAGTCTATTCATAGGTTTGAGAGTGTTTCCTCAGGTCTATCTGAGAAATCGATGGAAAAAATCAGTATAATGTAATGTCAGTCAAACATGTACTTTCGGTTAGAAATCCCATAGTAGCACTCACAGTAAATGAATCCTCATATAAAGTATTTGTTAAACTACACTCGCTGATTTTGTTCAAGGTTGTAGTAACTAGTAACATTATTTTTAAAGTACTTAGATTGTCCACTGATAATGTTCATTCAGTCCCTAACAGCAGTAAAGTGCCATGCACAAACAAGTACAAAAAGTTCTGTTGTGTAATTTACTATTTTTGTACATCAACTATTGGATGTGTTTTGCAAAGTACCCCTCAGTTATTCACTAAGCTGCTTTCACACATTGTATTTGGGACTGAGAGAGGTTGGTTTGATGCTGATGATGTAACACAAAAAGACTGAGGAGATGTTTTAAAGACGTTTGCAGAAGTTTGTTGTTCACTAACTTGGTATGTAACAAGAAAAGCATCGCTTCAAACCACAAACTAGAGAGATGAGAAGAACACAGTGTAACCCATGAACAATAAATCAAGGGTAAAGGGAGGTTTAATGTTTCATCTTCTCTCATCACCTCCTACTGTTTTGACTTTTCTCCCCCAAATTTACAACAGGGAAATTGAAAGGCCAAAAGCAAGAGCGGCTGTATTGTTGCCATGCTTTTACAGTAGCATGCTAAAGCTCAGAAAACAGAGTTTAAATCATGAAAGGGCTGAAGGGGGTTTCAGCTATAGACCCCCTGGATGCCTCTGAAATCAAAGCTAAAGGAACACTGCTCACTCGTATCCCTGTCACCATACTGAAGGCCAGCATTCCTCACAGTAAAGTTTGATTTGGCTGGAAGTCATTTTCAGCTGCACAGCAGGAGGTGATTGGTTCAATGGCCGCTCTCGGACAGAACATGTTAGCTTCTTCCAGACAGCAAGAGTACTGCCCAAAATTGCCAGCAGTACAGCACAACTGTGTCAGAGGGAAAGGTGCAGTGTGGCGGCAGTCAATAAGCCATCTGTCTCTTGGACAGAAACAGAACATCCTTTGAGGATGAAACATTTTTTTCTCATTGTGTGTGGGAGGGAAAAAAGCACACAACTTGTTCTAGTTGGAGTCGAGGGTTGGGTTGGTCTGTGTGAGTGTAGATGTGTATTAGCATAACAGACTGCACTGACAGCCTGTTATTAATTAAATTAATTAAATGAAAAGCAGGGCACCCAGGTGCTTTAGTGTAATTCATGTTTCAAGGGTTTGTTGAATCTCCACCTGACGCATATCCCAGAGGAAGATTGTGTGGCCAGCGTATAACCCCTATTTTCACCCTTTTATCTATCAACAAAACAACAGATTGTTCAGTTTTTCAGTCAAGGTTATGTATCATACTGTAAGTGGAATTACCATTGAATTGTGATGCTCAAAATTAGATGCTTTTTTTATAACAAGAAAAAAAAGTGTCCCTTTTTGTAGCTGTAATAAGAACTAACCTTAATAATAAGAACTAGTCCTAATGGCACATTGCACACGTTTAAAACGTCTTAATCTAACTCCAAAGTAATGACTAAAGTCTTGGTCTATATACAGTGGCATGCAAAAGTTTGGGCACCCCTGATCATTTTCAAGATTTTCCTTTATAAATCATTGGTTGTTCAGATCAGCAATTTCAGTTAAATATATCATATAGCAGACAAAC